>JAQGCM010000107.1:0-38448 GCA_034699705.1 Hymenaphorura dentifera
TGACTTGTTCGTATTGTGAAAGGAATGTTGTTGATGACTTTAATAAATCGAACCAAGACCAAGACCAAGACCAAGATAAACATTGCAACTGATTTCCAGATCCGAATCTTCAAATTCGCAATCTCCATCAAAGCCAACGAGACATTCTCCGTGCGGAGTTGCTAGGAATCCTGGGTCACAAGCACATCGTCCGAAACCTAAGTCTTTGAATGTCTTCGAAATGACGCAACTTGCATTTTCAGTGCATGCTGATTTATCTTTGTTTTGGGAACCAAGAATGCATTTTGCTCCGACGATTGGATGACAAAATTCGTCAGATGTTAGAGTGTGTCGGCAAGAACAGTACGGATTTTCCGAACAGGATTTTGTCGAATATTTGCGGTCAGCTTGATTTATATTGTTGGCGTCAGCTATACATTCTTGCTGGCTCAGATCGCGTCTGATGATTGATGAACAGTCTTTTTGATTTGGCAGATTGGCTCAATAGTATTAGAATTATTCCAAACACAACACTTGCTATAGAATCAAAAACCATTTCAACAATAGCCACAATATGAATTTATCTGTGGTCTCTTTCTACGACGTCAAGCCTTCATTGTATGCATTCAATATTTTGCACAATCAATTCTAATGGTTAACTGCTATCGTTAAAAATTCACAGCCGATAAGCCTATCTACCATATCTGCAAAATTACTCTAGAAAATGTGTAGCAGCATAGGTTCAGTGATTGGATTTAACAGCTGCCCAGAAATCAAGCTAATATGCTAACGGGTTACTAATTGACAATTCCAGCATACTCTGCACGGCAATATTCGTTAATCCACTTAATCCTACAAATAGAGAAAATCTAATAGCTTTTTTATTTAATGGAACTTACCATATCAAACTGTTGCACACAAGAGGACCCAGAATAGTAAGACGTGCGTTGCCAAATAAGCTCGCTTGAAACAGACCAACGCTTGCAGCGGCATTCATCTTCGTGCGTACATATAACTTCCGCAGGCTACCTGTTCTAATCCTGACCTGATGTCACCTGGTTCAAAGAATCGCTTAGAAAGCCTTCGACAAAAATTACATTCAATTAAAGAGTACTCAAGTAGTGTCAAATGTAATGTTGAAGAATGCTACAACTCTAAAAGTCTAAAACCTCGTAATTGACAATTTTTAAATGGCCGGATTGATCCAGATAAATCATGTTGGATGTAAGAGTGAGTGACTTGGGTGCTAAATTTACCACTGTACCGTTATATGGACACTAACTTCTATTTATTACCGAATGAATAAATTGCATAAGAACTCAGTATTCAGCTAAACTTTGATCATTTGCTCACCAGTAGGGAGCATTTAAAACTCATTCAATAAGAATATGCTCATCTTATGCTAATACATAAAAAGGCAGTGAAATTCCCTCATCATGTGTCATTTAGTTTAAATTGGAACTTATTAATTTTCAACTCAAGGCTAATTTTCCAACTAGGGCACACACTCTCTCATCGCAATGTTGAATT
Organism: Hymenaphorura dentifera; assembly: GCA_034699705.1. Taxonomy (NCBI): domain Eukaryota; kingdom Metazoa; phylum Arthropoda; class Collembola; order Poduromorpha; family Onychiuridae; genus Hymenaphorura; species Hymenaphorura dentifera. The sequence continues at coordinate 1,510 of JAQGCM010000107.1, forward strand.
CGTAGTTAGTAAGATTTGTAATAGGAAACGAAATCAGCAGTGTTAATTCATTTTCCTAAAGCTTAGTCAATTTGATTTGATTGCTTTTGTGATTGTTTAAAGAACCGTTGTTAAAATCTTCAGGGAAAACCCCAAAATTTATTTAAATTCTTCAACAGTTCCGAAAAGTATTTCGACTAGAAATAAGGTGTTGGATTAACGGTTGAAGTTCGCCAGTAATATTTTAACTTAACCCAGATCTAAATATCTGACCTTAACGTAGTGTTTTTAATGGACTAGATCAATCACACATCACAAATCACACAACTTGAGAAACAAGTGGTCTTTGCAGACAAGCAGGCTGGTTTAAGATATAGTCAAATAGTCAAGCCAGATGTGTCAGAAAATCCCTTGAACTGGAGTTGAATTCATTAATTATTAAAGTGGAGCATTTGACATGTGTACCAATGATCTGTTTTTGAATTTATTCGTCATCGTCATCAATTTAATTATTATTACGTGATTCAAGCGTTGAAAACGTCGTTAGAAAAAGCAAAAATAGTGTTAAAAATCTTGTGTTCTTCGCTCGTAGTAGCAGCGAACAGAAAACTCCATTTTGTTTGCCGAAATGGCGACAAATAGTTCTGTAGTGAGCGTTCTAGTGCGGGACACTTGCAAAGTTGGACTTTTACTTCCTTTGATCCCGTTCGAAAATACTTGGCATCCTGGCGTTCGCGCAGCACTGTATTGTTCAGGACTCATGTATTGTTCAATGGGAGTAACAATTATTGCCGGATTTTTCATGGGCGCGATTGAAAAAATAACAAGTAAAACTAGAAAGGTAAATTGTCCTGTAACTTGTACTTGTTGAAAAAGTTCATTTCGCTTAATAAAATTTAAAATTCTCCAAAGATTTACTTATCAACCGGTCCGGATAGTAAGCCCGAAGTCGTTGAAGTCAGGATATGGAATAATACTGTTGCAAACTTAACGTTGATGGCCTTAGGTGAATTGGAAATTAGATCATATCAATTTTGAGTTGGAAAGTTGCAATTACACATTAGTCAAAATTTTGTCTGTGGATGCATATAGGGTCGTCCGCACCCGAAATTTTGCTTTCAGTGATGGAAATTGTAGGAAATAAATTTGAAGCTGGAGATTTAGGTCCGGGTACTATTGTTGGGTCAGCAGCTTTTAATCTTTTGGCCATTACAGCTGTTTGCATTGTTGCTATTCCAAATGGAGAAGTTCGCTCGATTCGACTTGTTAAGGTGAGTAAATCGAATCGAAGTCCCATGAGCTCTATTTTTTATCATAGCACTGTTTTCGTAGGTTTTCATTGTGACCAGCCTTTTCTGCTTGTCTGCATATGTTTGGCTGCTATTAATATTAGATTACATATCTCCAAACGTTGTTGAGTCCTGGGAAGCTCTCGTCACATTACTGTTTTCTCCATTAATGGTCACGATTGCTTGGTGGGCAGATCGAAATTTCATTTGCAGTAATGCTACCATAGTCGCAAATCTTGAGCAACAAATGGAGCTTGGAAAAGTCAATGGTGATTTGAGTGGTGAAGGTAGTTAGATTTGCAGTTGCACGTAGGTTTCGTAATATGTGGACTTAAAACTAACGTTTTTGATCAGTGAACCCAAAGACCCTTTTCGACAAAGACGGGACGGTGAACAGGGAAGGGCTTATTGCCTTTTACAAAGGTTTGAAGAAATACTCGGACTTGTCAGATTCTGATGCTGCGACGTTAGCCGCAACAAGGTTAGGTTTGATGTTGGGCTGCTATTTTCTTATTATTCAGTGCTGTTTCTGATCGACTTAATTTAATCACAGATTAATCGAAAGTCAACCTCACTCCAGAATGTGGTATGGAATTCGGGCGGTTCGGGGTTTAAGCGGTGGCAAAAAGATTCATCCGGTTTTGAGTAGCAAACTCAGAATGGTAAAGAGAGATTCAATTTGGCATTGTGCTAGTCCTGAATATATTGTATTTTTCGTTTTTGCTGAAAAGGTTTACGAAACAATTAATGCTGCACCTGATTTACCGGATATTGGAACAATGCCAACCAAAGAATCAATTTATTCCGGAGAGAAGGCTATCGTCGAATTTGAAATGGCTTCCCTGTCTGTCCCAGAAAATATTGGTGAAGTTCGTATAACTATACTCAGGCATGGGAACCTTGAGAATACTGTCCAAGTCAGAGTTGAATCTTTCGATGGAACTGCGAAGCAAGGGTAAATCTCTCTCCTTGATATATCAATCATTTTAATTATAGCAATTAATTACATATGTGAAAATATTAGGGAAGATTATATGCCAGTGAATGAAGTGGTCGTCTTTGGTCCATTTGCAAAAGAGAGAGAAGTTTCGGTTAAAATTGTGGATGACAATCAATGGGAACCTGACGAGGAATTCTTTCTTCGGCTTTCGATTATGAATGGCGACTACGAAAAGCCTGGCGTAGTCTTAGGGCGATTGGCCATAATGGAAATTGTAATTCTGGATGATGACGGTGAAACACTTTCTAGACTTTCTTCAAATTATTTGTAGATATAGATTCTGGTCCAGCAATTTGTAAATTCTCTTGAATCGGTAGAACCTGGAATCCTTTCATTTCGAAAGCGAGGAATCCTTGTGAAAGAAAGTTGCGATTTTGCATCAATTGAAGTCGAAAGAACCGACGGCGCAGACGGGGTTGTTTCGTGTCAATGGAGAACCATTGATGGAACCGCCAAGTCTCCTAAGGATTATGAAGCTCGCAGGGGAACTCTAATATTTAAGCATAGGGAGGTAATATTGGCAATCAGCTAATTAAAACACAGTTTGACTTATAGATTTCGTTCATTTTCTGCAGAAATTACGTCATTTGGAAATCCCAATTGTAGATGCCTCAGATGTCTCAAAAGACGCTTGTTTTGAGGTGGAACTTTTTGATCCTGATGGAGGGGTTACATTAGGGAAAATTGCGAAAGTGGCTGTAACAATTACGAATGACGAAGGTAACATGGCTAAGAAAAACTGTGCACCTACCTTTGAAAAAATAACATTTCTATACCTTAAAAACGCTTTTTCAAATTAGCATTCAATTCTGTAATGCAAAGAATGATGGTTCTTACAAATAAAAATCTCAAATCCATGGAGGTTCATCATGCAACATGGAAATCTCAAATTCAAGATGCCCTAACAGTAAATGGTGGAAATATCGACGATGCAACTGGATTTGACTACTTTATGCACTTTTTAACTTTCGGATGGAAATTAATATTTTCTTTCATTCCACCACCTGGAATTTTAGGTAAATATTGCAGACTCTTGCAAAGAATACAGGTTTCATTACATAATCAGTACAAAATTATTTTACCAATTAGGTGGATGGCTCTGTTTCGGTTGTTCTCTCTTTGCGATCGGTATTCTTACAACTATTGTTGGTGACCTCGCTAGTATATTTGGCTGTTTAGTTGGCCTCAAAGATACCGTGACAGGTTTTGTAGAGCATATATTTTAATAATCGCAGATAAAAATCAAGCAATATTATTTTGAACGATTTTGTATCGGATTTGCAGCTATCACATTTGTTTCATTGGGAACATCATTACCAGACCTGTTCGCAAGCAAAGTTGCTGCAATTCAAGAGACGCATGCTGACAATGCTATTGGAAATGTCACTGGGAGTAATTCTGTGAATGTATTTCTGGGATTGGGTCTTCCGTGGCTTCTTGCAGCGATTTTTCACGAGGTCAAGGTGGGTACTTTGCAGTAGATAGACAGATATTTGAAATTATTCGGTCTCTAACAAATTGTACCGGATATGTCAAACATGCTCTTTTACTTGCAGGGTGGACAATTCGAAGTCGTCTCTGGCTCTCTTGGATTTAGCGTTTTGGTTTATTCAACAGTTGCATTTATAACAATTGCTTTACTCTTTGTTCGAAGATCGCTTGCAATTTTTGGGAAAGCAGAATTAGGAGGGCCTACCGGTCCCAAATGGTTCTCAGCGATACTGCTCGTTTTTCTTTGGTTTGTTTACATCATTCTTTCTGCACTACAAGCCTATGATCACATTTAGATTTAATTGGTGCACAAATTTAATTTTTAATTTTTATACAAATACTGAATTGCATTTGCAAAAAATTGTTTCGTTGAATAAAAAAGTTTAGGAATTAATATTTCAGCAGCATTTGTGAAATGAGAAATTGCGATCAAATTGGGAATCCAAATTGCAAACATTATTTTGTGAACATGTCAAGAAATAATGCCAGTCTAAACTGTCACAGACATTACCTCTTGTCAAATTTGAATATTTTTTGCGTTTATTAACGACCTGATTTTAAAAACGTTACCCACTTGGCACAACACTCATTTTTAATTTTTTTTTGTAAGTAAAATAAAAATCAGACAATTTAAATTTCAGTGAATAACCATTTCAGCCTTTGCACCGGCATATTTTTCACGATGCGTGTAGAACAGATCTGTAAGCGCGTCTATGTATTTCTTATGAAGCTCATCGACTTGCTCTGCGGTTGGCTGTTCAACTTTTTCAACCTCTATCGGTGCACCAACTGAAAATTTAGGAATGCTAATTAGATCGTTTAGCCTGTATCAATTTTCCAATTTCCGATATCTAATGTTGCGGAGCGCACGTATTAATTTTCAGAAACTGGAGAAATAGAAATTGGTTCGTGATGCAGGAAATCTTACCCACTGTCGTTATCGGCCTTCGATTCGGTAAAAGTCCAAAAGAATATTGGAAAATTCCACGCCCATGAACAAGGACTGGGGCAAAGGTTAAAGTTTTCATTGCTTTGTTTTGGAATTTTCTTAGGAGTGACCCTTCTGGATTACTCCATTGGTCATAAATGTCAGTTTCCCCAAATGAAAATACAGGGACGAGAGGTGCACTGTTTTAGAATAATATTTTTTTACATTTTTTTTGTTTCGAGGTTGGATAAAATCGCAAAAACGTCAATGTACCCATTTTGAAGTGCGATTTTGACGAAACCCTTTTTCTTTTTGAGTTGAATAATGTATGTGCCCGGATGAGCATCCAGAGATTCACTGGCTCCTCCTGGAACCAGTACAGCTGCTTTCCCACCTCCAGGATAACTCAGCAAATAGTTCAAACTTTTCTTGCTCACGGTGCAGAGTCCTGGAAGAACCAACTGATTAGATCTTAATGCTTAATTCGAAAGTTTATCAACAAAATATATTACCAGCCGTTAGCAAAAACTCTCGAAAAAGTGGTAGCCAAAAGCCAAGTTCCAGTGTTAAGAGATGAGTAAATATTCCTGGGAATACTTTCTGAACGTCCAGTCCATCAGTTGCAAAGCAAGCAAAAACTCCGTTACACAAAATTCCATGAGGATGAGAAGCGAACAAGTAATTTCGTTTTGGGTCCAACTCTGCAGTTTTGACTAAAGTGACTGGAAAGTAATCTTTGTAATATCTCCAAATTCTCCATTTCCGAACTGCTTGCACCCTTCACACAATAACAGAAAGTTATGATTAAACCCAATATTTGAACAATTTAACATTCAATTGCAAAATTTGACCATTCAGAAAATGGGACAATAAAAACTTACACTCGAGCGCCTTCGTTGCCCGTATTGCGGTCGTAAATAATCCACGCTATATAGAGTGCTGGAAACAAATAAATTTCTGCATAGAAGACGAGAAAAATAAGAACTAATGGTCCAATTGTTCCTGAAAGAAATGTTCCAACCCAGGCCAAAACTCCAAGCGTTTGCATTCGTCTTTCCAATGGAATATTGATCGGAGCAAAATCAACACCTAAGACTTTTCGACCTTTCGTCAGAGACCTATTAAATAAGCAAAAATTGGGTTAAATTGCAAGACGATAACAATAAATGGGGGGGGGGGGAGAGAATTAGACAAAATCATACCCTTCTTTCTTAAATTCTGATGTCACAGCGGCCACTGAGCCATTTGCCGGTGATTTGCGTTTCCTCGAATTAGTTCCCATTTTGGAAGAATTTTGTGTGTCCTGACTGCAAGAATTAGGAAATTATTTTAAAAATGTTTGAAAATGTGAAGTAACTTGATTTTGAAGAGACAACATACTCTAGCTCCGCAAGTGCTGGACCGGATCTTAGAAATGAACATGAGCATGAAGCTAAGATATGAGTTTATTATGAATATGATCCGTAGCTTCCGTTTTGGGAAAATCAAGATAAGTAGTACTGCTTTTTGGATTGAACCTTGACTTGACATTTAAAAGTTTGGTCCCTAGCCCTACCCTTGCATTTGAGCATTTGGTTATGCACTCAATTCGTCAGTGACAGGAAACTTGAGTAATATTACTATCTTGTCTTTACTCTTCAGAAGATATAATTACGCTTCGCTCCTCTGTTGCAACTTTTGAACTTGGGCTGAACCGAAGTCATAATATTAATGAATTTTATGTCCATGAACCCTTAATTTTATCATAAGCTGGACGCTTGAACGTTAGAGTGTAATTTTTACAATTTGATCTTTGAAGTTGTTACAGCATCATCCTGATCGCAGAGATTGCAGAAAAATGTGTCTCGAGGTAGAGTCGTTCCTCAACCGTTGAACGTGATTCAGAATTTGAGTTTGTTTTATTGAATGAGCACAAGTTTCCCTATCTTGGCACATTAAAAAAGCGGCAGAGCTTATAAATACAACGAATTCATTGTAAGTCTGAGTTTTTTCCTAATCGTATTATTGCTGCATTAGTCCAACTTCCAAGTGCAGAGCTGAATTTATAGAATTCTGAGTTTAGTAATTCAGGAAATTCTGCAACGACCTTCGTTAGAACTCAAAAGAATCTCATTGCATTACACGTTGAAGTTTTTTTTAATTTCGCAAACCTTAACTAACGAATGTAACGTAAGTACAACCACAACATGAGATGAGAATCAGTATCAGTCTTAAATTCATAAAATTAAAATGCTGTCCTGCAACACACTTTATTTCTTGTGCGTATCAAACTCTTATGCTAACTTCTGCTTGAGGTGATAATTTCGTCAAGAACTTTTTTCCTGTGATCATTACTCCCAACTCGCCAATCGCAGCAGTCAAAAGAATAACAAGAACTGCCAAAGTTAATACTGTCTGCCCGAGGTCCTCAGCTTCTTGACCTTTGTGTTGACTTCTGGCTACTTCAAGGGCTACAGGACCAATAGCCGCCTAATAAAAATTATAAAATATGCATGAACACACTTTAAGCTTTATTGTTCATTAATGCGGGTGAAGTTGCACACTTACTTGCACTGTCGCTTTTGGAATCCAACAAATAGCTGCAAAAAGCTTTTCTTTCAAATTTAAATTTGCGCTTGTGACCATCAGAAATGACATTACGAAACGAACCTAAAAACAAATCAGGTCAAATGGATATACCCTGGTGCAATGAGTGCAGCAGCATAATCTTTTGGTTTTGTACCACAGATCCAACGCATATACAAGCGAGACCGAGGTACACAGTCCGGATATTTAGAGTTAAAATATCAATTTGACTTCCTATCACTCCGAACAATAAAGGCTCAAACACAAACCAAAGCTTAGCAAACACCCATATCAATGGATCCTGCAATCATAAAAGATTAAAATATTCACCAATCAGAACAATGTAGGATTCATAATTAAAAAATTCGTAGTTTGCTAACCGGAGCAGTTATTACTCCGCGATGACGCCAAATACAAGATGCCACGAATGAAGCCAACAAGCAACCCAAGGCTCCTGCGCCAGCAAACCCCAGTTTGCTGAATCCTATCACAGAAATAAGTCCTCCACCAAATGTCAACAATGCACGAACTAGTAGGTCATCACGGTTGTCCTAATTTCCAGGAAAAGGAATTTCAATCAAGTGAAACGTAATTAGCGTATAAGATTACTTTTTATAGAATACCCACCTTCTGTGCAAGACCAAACGCAATTCCAAGAAAACCACCCCAAATGAAGCCAAACGACAATCCAATGATAATTTGCAATGGTCCTTGAAGAATAGAGTAAGTTAAACTCGAACTCGACAGTGCAAATCCTAGGGTTACACCGAATAACGATATGGCCACTATATTATCAAGACTGGCAGCTGCAATTATAATAGTTGGAATTCCTTTTTGGACACCGTATCCATTTTCACGTAGGTGAAGCAGACGGGGTACCACAACTGCAGGCGATACTGGGGCCAATACAAATCTACAGACGTTATGCAGAAATTATACAATTAGGTAATTTTTAAAATCGTCAATTTGACTCAAGTACCCCAAGAGCAGTCCCCAAGCCCAGGGAAAATCTAGGATGAGTTTTGCTGCAACCGCAACGCCAACAGCTTCAAAAATAGTTGGAAAAAATGCGAGTCGCAAAATAATTGCCTTCAGTCTGATTAATACGTCCAAATCTAAATTCAGGCCAGCTCTCGTAAGAATGACGGCCAATGCAGTTTGTCTAGATTCAACCACAATGGAAGTTTAATCAAAATGTGACCAGAAATTCAACAATCGTTATATCACACCTTATTGGAGACGACCAGTCCGTGTTCAAATGCTTTCCAAAATCGATGTACGGCACATTTCTAATTGCCAATCCCAAACCCAGCATTCCTATCATCGGCGGCAGGCGCAACAACTCCACACCAAATCCTAACAACCTCCCGACACATCCCAAGATGACGACAACAAATACCGAACCGCCTGGTAAATTTTCTTGTCCGACCAGCACATAAAATGTCAGCCATATCCAAACCGGAAGAAGCGTGTAGAGCAACAAAGTATAAAAGAACGGATGCAATTCGAGTGTTTTAAGGCTGCGATTGATTCTATTCATCACAGTTGATTTCTGTTGGCCAGAGTTTCCATTTGACACAGCTTTCAAGTTGATTTCGCTGTTGGAATGGTGGTAGGAGCAATCCAATGTTGAAGTGCAATTGCTGCAATCGTCGTCGAGAGATTTTGAAAACCTATTCGCTCCTTCATCTCCGCAAGATTCTGGAGGCTTAAACCTGTACATTTTTGACGAAAATATTACTGAATTAAACTGCAAATATTCAAAAGCTTTTAATTAGTTATGATTGGTTTTCTTATCACTTTACTTTGTGTTCTCGTAATGATTTTTCCTGTTGTCTTCCAAACTTTTATCCAGTACGGTCTCACTCATGCTGGAGTATACCCCTTCGCACACCAAATTGTTTCTAGACATTAGCGTAATTGCGGTTGATACTTGATAATAATTATTACTAATGTGCGTCAAGCCTTAATAATTAGTTTTGTCTAGTGGTTTAACATTTTACATTTGTCGTGAATGATTTCCTAACGCAGTGCAAAGTTTGTTGCACAGAGCTAAAAACCAAAAAGTATTGTTCAGATTACTATATAAATTGTAATCGATTACAATACAAAATTTAAAAATTACATTTTGCAAAATCCCCAACACTGAAGAAACAAAATTAGAATTAAATTTTGGGAAGCTTCCGGGCTGTGAACGACTTCTGCAGTCTCAATTTAAGAAAGAAAGCCGTGGATCCAGGGCATGCTTGCACGATGTGATGTGGTGCGATATCAATAGTAAATACTGATACTGATAGTATTAGTAATTCCAGATAAAGTAATTGATATGAATTTAATGACACTGTTGTTGTATTTATTTAAAAGGCCTTACCAACTGTTGTGCATTGTGCACATCAAATGAAAGCAATGAAATATGGTGATTTTCAGGATTTTGTGACACTGAATATTTTAAACTTGAATAGCCTGGCTCAAGGTACAAACAAAATACGTTCAGCAGCGATTCATTCATAAAATGCGTCGAAAAGAGTTTGAAGTGTACGTGCTACGTCTAATGGTGTGTGCATAAATAGATTGAAGCAAAAATAGAAAATGAGTTGCAGTTGCAACTTTCAAGAACGAGTTGGAAACTCAAAGCACCAGTTGTTGTTCCACTGTGCAAAGTACAATGCCTTCGACGAGTCATTATGAATTAAATTTATGAGTTTTCCAAAAATCAGGCCTGACGAAATTTCTTGAGCGATTTGGAATGAGTAATTTGTATTGTTATGACCCTAATTATTGTAATTATGGAGCAGAATTGAATTAAATTTTCGAGAGTGAACGCACAACACAGCTGTACACACTATGAGCAAGAGCAACTCTCAAAAGCCGACGAAGTTTCTATCGATCGATCGAAGATTTTCGTGCAGGTGAAGTTTGAAATTTTCTATTCGCCAATAAAACAACACAGCAGATAAATGCTCACGGTTTGCCAAAACTGAACTAGCACAATGCTCACGTGAGATTTTGTTGTAAAGAAGATAATTTTGTGCTTGTTTTGTTGCACTGGTCATTTAAATAATTTCGAACACTCGTCGTCTTAATACAACTGGTATTCAATTTTAATCGCATTTTCGATCTTGTCAACAAAGATCAATTTTAAGAACAATTTAACCAGAATTTTTCTTTTGGAATCGCGCGCGCCAGCGTAACAATTTGTTTTAAATAACTTGAACATTAAAACATAACATGAATTGATTGTTCTTAAGTTTAAGTTTAAGGTACGTTGTCAATACGGTATAATAATTTGAAGTCGAAGTCATTTCATTAAAATTAGTAAGGCACATTGTCTTCAATACTTTTGCGAGTCTTAGCAGTCCGCTTCATTAACTAGTGTTTGAGTATCTTTCCCACTATCCTCAGCATTTGCGTCGAATTGTCGAATTTGAATTTGTGGGGAGGATCGCTGAAGAATAGTCGTAGGCAGGACGGCTACATTACTTTGGCTTAAGCTTGAGGTGGCTCCTAGGTCGGATCCTCCAGCCTCAAACATTGGATTCGAGAAGTCACGCTGAGACTTTATATCAATCTTAGTATCAGGTGAGGATTGTTGAGTCATAGCGCCCTCCTGGAATACGAATAAGATTAGCGACGGTGATTGTTGGCCAAATCGAAAATAATTTTAAAAAACGGTTGACTTACATTGAAAGTTACATTGGAACCTTGTCTAAAGGAAACCGCAGGGCTAAGGCCAACGGTCTTTCCTGCGAAATTAAAATCTCTCTTCTTTAAAAATATGTAGAATGCAGCACCGCCCAGAGCAAGAAGTAGAATCAAAACAACTGGAACAACGTAGGCAGCTGTCGATACACTTTCCGGCTCAATTCTTCTCCTTTGTACATGTTGGGCACATGTTTGACCAGAAAAGTCCTCTAAACACTGGCACTCCAGTCCGTCAAGGCCTACCTTGCAGACGCCACCGTTCTCGCAGTGGCAGGTCTGGGGTGAAGGTCTCTCCTCTTCAAAGCCTAGAAACATAATTTTATAATTATTTGAAATTCTAAAAATCAAATTTGACCTGAAACCATTGATTAAAATTCCTACCAGCATCACAAGTTGTATTTGAGCCAGAACGGAAGCCTGTGTTTTCAGGGCAAGAACATCGATACCCATTTGGAATCAGCAAACACAAATGTGAGCAATGATTTCTCTTGCACGGATTAAGAATACTTGTGTTGTATCTCAATGGATGGAACACTGCAATTCAAGCAAAATTGGATGGATAATTTTGAAGTATAATTTTGTGTGCAATTAGTGTTTAGTTTCGTCTGTATTCACCTTTAATACTTGTCGGATTGAGCAAATCTCTCTCAATGCTCACACTAACTCCTCTGCCGAACTTGTCGTGGCGATTCAAGTCCCCGGAGTCACGGTTGATATAGTAAATACTAGATTCGAAAACGTCAAGAGATATTGGATGTCTCACTGACTCATCTTGTAGGATTGTCAAGCGATCGGAGCCCTTCCAAGAAATAGATTCTATTCTGTTCAATTTTGTATCAACAAAGTAAATTCGATTGTTGTTATTGTAATCAATCGTCAATCCGGTCGGGTAACGAATGTTGTCTGATATTAAGGTCACTCTTTTAAATCCGTCCATCCAGCTGGATTCAATCTGTTCATGAAACATGGATATTGAAATTGAAATTGTAAAATCGTTAAACGAAACCACTGATACTGAACAATTATTATTCAGTGAACATTTGACCATACCTTTGGCACAGATCCTCCATCGCTCCAAATTACAACACCTCGACCAGAATCTAAAGCAATACTCGTCGGCACTTCTAAACTTGAAGTAACGATGCTCCGCCGGTATCTACCATCAGCTTTACTGACGCTGATTTTGCCCTTGGGTTTTGAGCCGCTTCTGTCGATTTCGGTAAAGTATAAGTTTGAGCCGATCCAATCAAACGCCAAACTCGTCAATTTTCCACTTGATTTCAGAGCCAAGTCTTGTCCGTAACCAATATTGCTACCCATAAATCCTGGGATTAAACTTCTCTTGATAGTTTTCTCATAAGAATCAGCATAGTAAATGATTTTGTTGAAAATGTCATAGTCGATGGATTCTATCCGTCCTTCGTTTTTAATTAGATCTGAAGATTTCAGTGCACCAACAGCTCGAATCTCCGGTCCATTTGATACAAATAGTCGCGTGCTCTCTTGGTCGACGGCTTTGCAAGCGCCGAATTCTGCTGTGGAATGGAAACCTTCAAGACAGGAGCAATTGTATGAGCCCTTAATATTTGAGCAAAGATGTGAGCAATTGTGTTGCGACTGGCACCTACAATGTGGAATTAAAAATTACCAAGTTAATTTATGATTATTTTGATTTTTTCGGTAGTTGTAAGGAAGTCCGTAAGGAACATAAATAGTATCGCTAAATAAAACTACTCACTCGTTGAAATCTTCACATTCCTTCGGGTTAGTACGACTGCTAATATATCCAGGATTGCACGTACAAATGTAACCTGAGGTTGTCAAATTTGTGCAGCGTCCAGCGCATCCTCCATTATTGTCTAGCACATTGCAGTGCAGTTTTTGATCTACCGACCATTCAAATAATTATGTATTTAAGATATTTTAATTATTACAAATTTGTAATTTTGTGTGGGTGTGAACTTACGACATCCAATCTCGTCAGATTGGTCGCCACAATCATCTGCTAAATTGCACACTTTTGACTTATCGATACATTTTTTGTTTGCACAGCGATATTCCCTGCATTTAATCATGGCATAAAGTTAGCTAGATTATTGAGAGACTTCAAGTACGGTCGAATGTAAATGGTATCAAGTTCTAACCTGTTGATTGAACACGACCTGTATTTGGTTACACAAATTGTCATGTTGTTTTCGTCACTACCATCTCCACAATCTGTGCAAATTAATGAGAAATATTAACTCGTTTAATTCATAGATCACAAGGTAATCAGAAACAATAAATTATTATTGTTGCTGCACTTACTGTCGCGCCCGTCGCAAAGTTGATATCTCTGTTTGAATTCAATAGATTTCATTCATTATGATAGTATTCATTGCTAAACTTAAATATCTCAAAAAATTTGTCAAATCAGCCACTTACCGGAATGCATTTATTATTGGAACTAAAAAATAAAATAAAATGATTAGTAGGGAACATAAATTGGAGCGTTTGATTTACATAAAATTCCAGCAGTGCTGAATGTTACGTTGCCGCGCCTTATACACAGGCGAGATAAAAAATGGAAACGCTCTTAGAATTATTTCGAAAATTCGATTTTTTTTGAAACTGTCCCTAAACCAAAAAACTAAGAGCGGTTTGCACATGTACAGCTCTCTGGAATCGATTGCGACTATTTTCGACACAATCGACTGAAAACTGCAATCGTATTTGCTGCAAATAGTCCATTTTCATTGCAAATTTACTCCAGACGAGGGGTAATTTTGCTGAAAAAGGGAGACCTGGGAACTTAAGGGCACTTAGTGATGTACACAAATTATCGAGCAGTGTCCAAGAAAAACGTGTTTGAGGAAGCAAACCAATCGTAAGGCCGCTCCGCATTGCAAGCTCAGGCCAAATAATGTTGTAGTGTATTTGAATAAGTAATTACCATTGGAAGCGATGCACCTTGTCGCATGTGAAATCACCTGGCAAAAAGTACAGAATTCTTCGATTAGGTGATAATTCTATAAGATGATTTGATTACATTGACAAATATGAATTACTTACGGCAAATTGAGTCCTTTTCATCGGAACCGTCTAGGCAATCTATAGTTCAATGAAAAAATCGTTTGCACTAGCTCAAATCATCAAAACTTTATAGTAAGCATTGATTTACCATCAGTTCCATCACAAAGGTCGGCATGGCTGACACAAATGTGATTATCACATTCGAATTTCTCTTTCGGACAATATTTGCCGTCCGGATAACGCGGTGCACAATTCAATTCATCCGATAAGTCGTGACAGTCGCGGTCACCATCGCATTTGAAATGGGACGCGACACAATGCCCAGACGCACATTGGAATGTTCCATTTTTGCAAACATGATTCTGCAAAACAGTCAAAATTAGTTGAGAAGCTATTTTGAATTGGCTAAACCGATTTCGGACTTACCATGCAGCCAATTTCGTCCGTACCATCTCCGCAGTCATCGTCGTGGTCACACCTAGAATCGGGTCAAAATCGGGTAAATACGTTTAATTGTTGGGGTAGGAACTCGAAGTATGTTCAGACTATTTACGACGAAATTTACCTCCAACGTTTGGGCAAACATTTTCCATTTCCACATCTAAATTCTGATTCCGAGCACTCTCTGTAAGAATGGCATATCTCTGGAGACTCGTCCGAAGCGTCCCCACAGTCATTCTCAAAGTCACAAGTCCTTTTGAGAAAAAAAAGTATTTGACTTAATAGGCATAATTCAGTTTACATAAAAATGTTACAGTTTTTGCCAGTTTCTTACCATCGTTTTGGCACACACCGTCCGTTAGTGCAACTGCAATTGAAATTAAAATGAAATTAGATAATTGAGGGTATCGTTAAACTTTCCTTCGTCTAATTCAAACATTTTATAGAAATGAAGCTAATAATACGGTATGTTGATTTGTTACGCACCTGAATTCTCGGTCGTGATTACATTTGGAACAGTGTTCAGGTCTTTCATCACCACCATCGCGACAATCCGGTTTTCCATCACAGAAAAGCCAGGTCGGGATGCATCTAAAAATAATTCAGGGTATAGAAACATGTACGAAATGTTTCAATTTTGGTGCAATCGAAAACCTACCTGTAGTATCCAGCGGTCTGTCCAATGATAGGACAACGTTTCCATCCCTGTGTACAATTTCGATTCAAGCAAATCAGGGCAGGCTCATCTGAATCGTCCCCACAATCGTTATCGAAGTCGCACCACCATAATTTCTAAATAAGAGATGAAATTGAATTAGTCAAGTCCTCATTTCTAAATTTGGAATAATGAAGTAAGTAGATATTGAAGGTGGGCATGTTGCCTGAACGTTCTTTAACTTACTTGAATGCAGCGGCCATTTTTGCATCTGTTTTGCAATAAAAATCAACAAAAAATTAACATTAAAAATAAAATAGAGAATTTGGGATTTATCTAAGCGCTCCACACTTGAGCTTAATCTGCCGCAAGCATTTTCTAGAAGTACAGATAATCATAATATTCTGTTATCTTACCTGAACTCCGTCTCGGGATCACACGTACGGTTATCTAAAGACAGAAAACAACGTTTTAGTACTTAGCTTTTCCAAAAACCTGGCTAAATTCTAAACTCACGGCAAATAGATTTATCTTCGTCAGATCCATCCGAGCAGTCCGCATCACCGTCGCATTTCCAAGCTAAATGGCGTTAAAGTAAATTAGTTTAAATAAAAAAAGATTTGTGGCAAACAGCAAACTGTTTGGATTGCAAGCGGACATTGACGAAAGAAATTTGCAAAGTTTTACCGTTCAAGATGCACTTTCCGTTCCTCGCACATTTGAACTCATTCTCTCCACAATCAGAATCACAATTCTCTTCGTCAGATTCGTCCCCACAATCGTCATTGCCGTCGCAGATGGTCGTCGGACTGGTACAATTCTTATTTCTGCACTGAAATTGTCCTGTTCTGCATTTCCGTTCTGGACAGTTAACCTCATCTGTACCATCTAAACAATCCTTTTCGCCGTCACATCTCCAGTACTGAAACAGTAGTGTTTTTAAGTTAGAAAACGTAAAAACCATTTAGCGTTGGAGTTGTGTACCTTTGGAATGCATTTCTCATCCCCTGCTCCGCAACGATGTTGTCTGCTTGTGCAGTTTGCAATACAAGTTTTGTTGTTTTTCAATAAGAATTGATTTGGACATTGGCACGAGTAAGTGAGCGATCCATCTGAACTTCTACTCAGCAAACACAAGTGCGAACAGCCGCCATTGTTAGTTCCGCAAGGATTTGGAGTTGGTATTTGACGAAGTGGGTGCACAACGTGCAAGTCGTATGGGCGATGAGTGGTATTCCTAATTGTAGTCCAATCGCTGCCATTGAATTTGTTCGCAGATAAAACGGCTTTTAGATTCCAATCGGTGTAGAACAAAACATCTTCGAAAAGTGATAGAGCAAAGACATGTGGTGCTCTATCGCCCTTAATAACAGTGTGTCGATTCTTTCCGTCAAAGTCTACAAAGTCAATGTAGTCCAAATGAGCATCAGCGAAATAGAGCCGTTCGGTGAGATAGTCGATGGTGAGAGCATTTGGCCAAGCAATTTCGTTTTCCCAATTCAAAAGTCTTGAAAAATTGGATCCATCCATGTTGATTTTCCCAATGTAAGCCTGAAGGTGCCACGAAGTGAAGAACATGAGTGCTTTTGGAGGATAAACAACAATAGCACGAGGATCTGGAATGGGCGACATTAATGTCCTTCGAGATGTTCCGTTCAACTCGGAGACTTCAAGTGACTTTGAGTGTCTATCCAACCAGTACAACTTGCGTCCAACCCAGTCAAGACTGATTCCTTCTAAACCATGGCTTTCGTGCTTGATCACTGGTGTTGGCTCTTTGTCGCCTTCCTTGGACTTGAATATTGTTTTTCCAGTAACATCAGCAAAATAGATTGCTCCTTCTGTTAAGTCAAAGTCTAAAGCGACCGCATTTCGTAAATCTTGATGGATGACATGATAACTAGTTCCGTCCAAACTCATATTTCTCACGTAGTACTTGTTTGTGAATATTAAATATGGTTCCACCGAAACTCCAGATGCCCAAATGTCCAAACGTTTACATCGGTTTCCGATCTTCTCGTAGTATTGTTCATTGCATTTGCAAAAGTACGAGCCAGCAGTGTTGGAACAAAATTGGGAGCACACTTCTGGAGTTTCTATGCATTCGTTAATGTCAGCACAAGCTTTCTTGTCAGGCAGTAGTCTAGAATTACATTAAATTAATTACAGTCAATCTCGCAATGTATGCAGTCTTGCTAAACCTGACTCTACTGACCTGTATCCTGGATTGCATTCACATCTGAAGGAAGTTGGAGTATCAACGCATTTATGGGCACATTGATTAATTTCAACGCTAGCGCACTCGTCAACATTACAATGGAGAGGCTCATCCGAATCATCCAAGCAATCAGATACTTTATTGCAGACCAGGTTCTCCTGTTAAATTGGAGAAAAAAAATGGATGAATCAAATCTCACACAGGTAAGACGTAATGCTGAAACGATTTGTCTGTAATGTATTCAATAATGTCCTTACGTCAATGCATTTGTTGTCATTGCATTTGAATTGCTTAGGCCCGCAAAGTGTTGTGTTCTTGGCTGAAAACCAACAACAATGGTTATTATTAAGGAAATATGGATTCAATTCCAACGAGGAAATTGCATCAATTCTTACCAGGGCATCCAACTTCATCCGAATAATCCCCGCAATCTAGTAAAAACGAAGTGTAAGAATGAGCTCGAAAACCTGATTTGCAAATATCATAACGGAATTCCTAAATGCTTACCGTCTTCTCCGTCACATTTAAAGTTCGACCTGATGCATTTGAAGTTGTGGCAAGAGAATTCGTTTGGATTACATGTAGGATACGTATTTCCGCAAAATTTGCCCTCGTCACTTCCATCACCGCAATCCTAAGAAATTCACACTCGCATAATATAATACGTCAAGCAGCAGGATGATTTGACACTAATAAGCGAACAATATGGATATTCTGTAACGCAAAAACCTAGTCGAAGCTTGAAATGTTGTACTTACATTGTCGTGGTCGCACTTCCACACCTGCAATCAGATAGAATAGAAATATTTTAATTTAGACAATAAGAAAATAAAACATATAGGTCGTGGGAGAACTTACGGTGTTAATGCATCTTCCATTTGTGCTAGGGTTTCAAAAAGAAATTATTATTAGGTTTATGAACGAGTGCAATTTTTTTTAAATATTACTAACCATCTGAATTGGTCTTCTTGACATGGTTCCTGTGGCGGACAATTGTTGATTGTCGTGTTCTCGTCACTTCCATCGACGCAGTCAGGATCATTGTCACAGACCCACTTTTGAATAAATTCGAAGAGCAATGTTGAAATAAGTGTATCCCAGTATCAGATTTGAAATATTTTAATTGTCCAGATAAATGAGTTAATTACCTTCCTGGGAATGCACACTGATCTCGACCAGGCCTTATTCTCGGGACAAAAAAATTCTGTCGAGTTGTCACACTTACGGTTGGAACCTGTCAAAAGATTTAATGTTGAGTGCACTGGCACTGCATATGTTTTTGCATTTTAAAAATTTATCAACTTACAAGAATGAGCCACTTCGTCTTCATCACTACCATCTTGGCAATCATTATCCTAAATAGAGCCGCGATAAAATAATTAATTCCTTTTAAATGCAATTTTACCTCCTTTGAACAAGTGCTTACCCCATCACAAATGTACATTCCTAGAAAAAGAAATAGTAGAATTATTACAGGAGTTCTGAACTGAACTGAAAAGAAAAAAGAACCTAAGGCGGTGAGACTTACGAGGGACACAATTTCCATTGGCACACCTGTCTTGCAATCAACAAAAAATTAAGATTAGTAACGAATGCAAATTTCGAATTGAAATTTTTGAAGTTGCTTTCTCACGTGAACAAATCTCCAAAACAAGTTTTGCCTTCTGACTTGCAATAGTCTGGAGGTTCATCTGCGTTATCGCCACAGTCATCATCTCCGTCGCTAAAAATTAAGGAAACCGGTCAAAATGTATTCCTTTGATTACAAAAAGGTGTACACAGTTTGAATGATTACTTACCAATGCCAAGTGGCAGGAATGCAGCGGTGATTTGGACCTACATGAGAATATTACATTAACTTATAATAATACCACACAATATGAATATAATTTCTCTGCGTTACTGACATCTGAAACTATTAGCTGGGCATTGTCGCTTCATGCAATGCAGTGGATTCTCGTCAGAATTATCTCCACAGTCGTTGTCACCATCACTGCAAAATTGCAAAAATTGCAAATTAATATCATTTTAGATCGTTGCCTTTGCGTAGCTTAGCCACGATTTGTGCTGATTTACATACCATAACCAAAAAGGTTCGACGCAGATATTTGTCGACTCGCACTTCAGATGACTAGCTGGGCAGGTAAAGTTCGCCGCGTTGCAATTTACGGACGATTCGTCTGATGTTTTGTTGTCTTTACAATTATTAACCTGAATATAACCATATGAAAAACCAATTTAGCAAGACAAGAAAATCATTTCAACCAGACAAATCCTCAAAAATGTTGAAAAACAATACTTACGCCATCGCAAACAGCGGACTGTGAAATGCACCGGTGGTTCGAGCAAGTGAATTCTCCATCTGCACATTTTGGATAATCGCAACCTTCTTCGTCACTTCCATCACCACAATCCTAAAAAAGGCGAACGATTGATTTTGAATATATGAAAACGAAAAATCGAGTGGAAGCCTGAAACTTCGTACTTACGTTTTCGTGATCGCACCTAAAATAGAATTGGAAAGAGAAAAAATTAGATAATGGCACAAAGTTAACTTTTTCCTGCAAAATAATGTGTACTACCTCCAAGTTTTGAAAATACATCGCCCGTTTGAACATCTGTACTCATTGGTTCCACAGGTATGGTAAGCTAAAACAAACGGTGGACGTTAAAATTTGCAATTAAAACAATGAATGAATGCAAACACTTACAACAAAAGTTGACTGCTTCATCCGTATTATCTCCGCAATCTAGTAACAATGAAGCAGAAATATGAGCTAGGAAACTTGATTTGCAAAAATGGAATTCCTAAATCACGAATCCTTACCATCGTCTCCATCGCAAGACCATAAACGCGAAATGCACTTTCCATTTCCGCAAGCAAATTTATTAGTGGTGTCACAGGAAGTCGAATTTTTACTAACACACATTTTCCCATCATTGACAAGTTTACTTGTTTCATTGCATTTGCACTCCGCCTGCAAAAGTTAAATAGAAATTAGTGTTGGCAAATCAGAGAATTTGTGATTTAATGAAATCATTTAGCGAAGTATAGCTTTTCAAAAAATGTCGCTAACCGTTTTGTTAAAACTTGGATGACAACTTCCACCTTCACATCCTCCGTTGTTCACGTTGCAAACATTCAAAAGGCATTTCTGTCTATCTTTGCTAAAAATATGAATGTCGCGTGGGCTTTCGTCGAGTCGTTTAACAATTTCAATCATGTTAGCTCCAGTGTATTTATCTGCTCTGTAAACTCCCTTCAATTGCAAGTCCGTCCAAAAGATGAAGTCTTTGTAAACTACAATTGCGAATGGATAAATTGTGGCTGTAACGAGTGTAACACGATTGGAACCGTCTAAGTCACTCCTCTCAATTCTTTCACGAACTGCATCGGTCCAGTAAAGTTTGTCTTCATCGTAGTCGATTGCCAAACCAGATGGTTGTGTTATATCGGTTTTTATGATTGCTTCCTTGAACGTTCCAGCCATTGTGGATCTAATAATTCGCCCCGATGTCCCAAACAGACCCCAGTCAGTGTAAAACAAAGATCCATTGCAAGGATGGAGAACAATAGCTCTGGGCCGATCCACGTGTGCAATCATCACGATTTGTGTACCGTCCAGGTTCATGGAATAAATTGAAGAGTTGGCACTGTCTGTCCAGTAAATCTGCAGTAAACATTAAACGATTGTAATGTTTACTAACTAAAATTGAATTCCCAACCTGTTGTATGTGCGACATGTAATGACACTTTTGGGCTGACCTTATTGTGAATCCAATCGTAAGCAATTCCTTCAGGGTTTATGGTTTTGTTTAGTACAATGTGCAAATTATTTTTGTTAACCCTCGCCTTGGATGCCTCAATACTGTCAAACCATCCAATCATAGGTTCAGGCCTGATCTGAGTAAATATAATTTGCTTTTCCTCCCAGTCAAAATCCAATCCAACGACGTTGGTTAAATTAGAAATAGTCCTGAACGGAACTTGGTTATTCTTCGGATCTATGTGAGCGGATCTGATTTCGGATCTTGTTGCAAATATTATGTATTCATCAGATTCAACACATTTGTTGTTTTGCAGTTGTCCGCTAGCACAGTCACATTTGAAACTTGAGTCAGACAAAGGTAAGGCTGCAAACAAAGATAAGCAACAAATTATTCGACTATTCACTCATCATATTCAAAATCTAAGTGTTCGATTTTTTAAAACGTTTTATAGTGGTTTAACGGTCCACTTAATTCCTAGTTAATAAATTGTCATTTCGTGACATAACCATACCAAAACACAGCTGTTCACAATAGCCCAATTTGCAAGGGGAGTTTAGAATTTCTGGTTGTAAGTTGATGTCGAAATATTTCACAGCTCGTAAGTTTGGCAGATTTGAGCGCACCAGTGCAGCGGTTGTTGTAGAATTACTTGAATCTGGCACTTTGGATGCCTAAATGTAGAATCAGATTCAGACATTGTTGACAGTCGAAATGTCACTCGAGTGATAACAAAGAGAAAACGTTTACCTTGAAAACTCCACCAAGATTCTTGTCGACCCAGTAGACACTGTCCTTGAAAATCGTAATTCCGACCGGGTTTGGTAGATTACGTCGAATGACTAAACGTCCGCCTCCGTTATAACTAACTTTCTGTATAATGTCAAGACTAGCGTCAACCCAGTACAAATCATGGGTGAGGATATCGACAGTCAAGTCCTTCGGTGAAACAATGCCACTTGTAACAATGGCAGTCGAGTTTGTCCCGTCCAAATAACTTTTTCCAATCCTCGGGAATTGCCCAAAGTCAATGTAGTACAGCAGTCGCTTGATTGGATTAATAGCAAGTTCTCGTGGAGATTCTGTGGTTTTCTTCACTAAAACTTTTCGGAAGGAACCATCCACTTTACATACTTCAATGTATGTTTCATGGGGAAAAGAATTGGTAAAATACAATTGGTTGGAGGCATAGTCGATAGCAATGCCACGAATTCCATTGGAACCAATTCCTGCACTGATAACGTGCTGCAGCTCTGTTCCGTTGGGTCGGATTCGGAATATTCCATTGGTCAATGGCGTCCTCGGAGATACGTCCACCCAGAAAATAAAATTGTCTGAGATGTGGGTTTCCATTTTAATAATATTGTGATCTGGACCTGCAAAATCAAACCGACATGTAATGTTATACATGTTTAATACGGTTGTCTCTTTTCTAACACGAAACAATTACCAGAAACTGGAACAATTGCCTCTTCACCACTTCCGCCAATTTCGGTGTTGAACGCTCGGATAGTGTTACTTTGAGCCACGAGTAAGAAAGTTTTAAATGGGCTACAGTTGTTTTCACCAACGACTTTATAGCCGATGCTGCATTTGCACTTTCTTCCGCGCCCTTGACTCGGAACACAGATTTGCTCACAACCACCATTGCTCGCTTGGCAAACATGATTTGCTGAACGTTTTCGGAAGACAACCATTGACTTTAAATCAACTTCGTTTTCCATTAGAGCCTTTGCGTTTTGTCCATTGAGGTCAACTCTGGTCAACTTTTCGTAAACGTTGTCTAAATAGTAAAGTCTGGACTCGAATATTGAAATTGACTTTGGATTTGAATTCGATTCAAAGATTAGGAGCTGACGATTCGAGCCAGTTGTTGTGATTGATTCGATCTAAACGATCAAAAGGTTCGGATTAAATTTAATATAGCCTTTAACTCGTGATATTTGGTCACTTTTTCCCATCTTACCTTTGAGTTTGCAGCAAAATAAATAATCTTTTTATCAATATCGATAGCAAGACTCGAAACTTTATTCAAATCGCCAGCAAGAGTTTTTGGATCGCTACCGTCCATGCCTGCTGAAGCCAATTTAGAGGGAACACCAGCGCCGCCCTCATCTAACCAGTACAGCATTCTAAGAATGAAATATACCAGTAATTAGTTTCAATTAAGGTTCATTGAAGAATTCGCAATGATAGTTTATAATTCGGTAATAACCCTTCTTGAGGATCAAGAGCCAGAGCTTCAGGTCTACTAACGCTTTCAGCACTTCCATTGTTATTTAGAATAATGCTTCTGTACTTGTTTTTCCCATCAACCTTAACAATTTCAATGTTTGAGGCTTCTTTGTTTCCTATGTAAAGGTTGCGACCAAGCCAATCAAAAGCAATCGTGTAGGGCGAGCCAATCAATCCATTGTCAGAGTTGTCATTCAAGAATTTCGTCTTGTTCGATGTTTCCAGATTAAATCGGTACAATGTCCCCTATCAGAAATTTTTTTGAACCAATTACTTTTAGCTGAAAGAACCGAACCGAACTGAACCGAAAGACAATTCTCGCAAAACATGTTTACTTACATTGTCACCTGTCCCACCTTCAACAAAGAACAGATCGCCTTTCTTTTTGTCAAAGTCCAAGACTCGTCCGTTCTCTACTCCAACAATTGGACTGAGATTTGAGCTTGAATCACTCGAACTTGCAATTTGAAGGTCTACAATTTGATTGCCCTTTATGACCATCAAATATGGAATTTCTTCTTCGGTGCATTTTGCTTTGCTTTCAAGACGGAAACCTGGTCGGCATTTACAAGCAAATCCGGTCTGCACAACAAAAAGCAAGGGTGTGAATGAGAATATTCTACAACTTATTCAAAAAAATTGTCAAAAAATTATGAAGTACCTCTGATTTGGATAACAAGCAAATATGGTCACAGTTGTGATTTTCGCACGGATTTTTGTACACTCGCTGCAGACTCTTATGAAAAACACTGACACTCAAAGGCTGACTAATGAGATGATTCACAACGCTTTGGTTAACCCCACCAAACTTGTGACAACTGAGAACTCGATTCAATTGTCGGTCGGTCCAGTAGACAGTGTCCTCAAACAGCGTCAACGAATGTGGATGAAGCAGGTAATGACTTCCGGCCAAGACTTGCTTGCGATTCAGCCCATTGTAGTCAGCAAAGTCAATGTAATCTAATTTGCTGTCCGCGAAATAGATGCGTTTATTTGGAATATCCAAAGTTAAGCCATTGGGCCAGAAAATCTTTGTTGTGATCACGACCGTCCTTCCTGTTCCGTCCATATTCAGACGTTCGATGCGTGGATTGTCTCCCCAGTCGGTCCAGAACAAATACCTCGCACTATTGTTTGAAGAATGAAAGATTTTTTTTTAAATTGCAAACTCTGGACAAAGTTCAAATTACACTTACTCTGGACTCGGATCCACAACAATCCCTCTGGGTTGAGTTACATTTTTGTTTAGAACAATGGCTCGATTTTTCCCATTCTCCTGGCAAACTTCTAAAGTATGAAGTTTTGAGTCGACCCAGTAGATATTTTTAGTGACCCAATCGAATGCAAGTCCTTCTACCAAATCCAGGCCACTTGAAATGACTTCAACAACTTCATTTTCTCCTTTGATCAGTTTCAAAATCTTCTTGACCTTCATGTCTGACCAATACAGAGTTCCGGTTCGCATGTCACTCACTGTTGCTACAACGTTTTCAACTTGAACAGGAATCCTATCCAAACTCTTTTCGCTTAAGTCTGCGGTTAAAATGCTTCTGCGATTACTGATGACCAAATAGGCATCACTGTGGTTGATGGCCTTGCAACT
This sequence comes from Hymenaphorura dentifera, assembly GCA_034699705.1. Lineage (NCBI taxonomy): Eukaryota > Metazoa > Arthropoda > Collembola > Poduromorpha > Onychiuridae > Hymenaphorura > Hymenaphorura dentifera. The sequence continues at coordinate 26,396 of JAQGCM010000107.1, forward strand.
GTGTTTGTCCGGTTCTAGAATGTATCCTTCGGTACAATCGCACTGGGGAGAATTAAAATTATTACTTAACAGTCCAGCTGTTCTTATCGTTAAAATTTTGAAATTCTGTGATGTGATACTCACCAGATATGATCCTTTAATGTTTTTGCAATTTTGACTGCACTTGAAAAGCTCACATTCGTTGAAATCTGAAAATAGTAATGATTTTATTTGAAAACGTCAATGCTGACGTGAAAGTCAGTCAAAGTTAATTCCACGGACCTATGCAAGTGTCTGATGTCCCATTAAGAACTTCGCCAGGTGGGCAAAGACATATAGGACCACTAGGCGTCATTTTGCAATTAGAACAGGTTAATTTTTGACATTCGTTAAAATCACAACTTGGTCCTTCGTCAGCACCATTAGGACAATCCGTCTTATTGTTGCAAATATCAGTGACGTTGATGCATTTCTCAATATTTGCACATCTCCATTGATTAGAATCACATTTAAATTCTTTCTTGCAAGCGTGAGTTTCGCTCTCGTCTGAATTGTCTCCGCAGTCATTTTCTCCGTCACAGACGAAACCATTCTAAAACAAAAGAAATATTTCAATCCACTGAATCCAGTGCATTAAAGCAAAATTAGAGAGCCTGACTTACTTGAATGCACTTATTGTTATCGCATTTGAAATAACCATTGTTGCATGGTTTGATATGACAATTAAGTTCATCAGATTTATCCTCACAGTCTGCGTTTGCGTCACATCGCCTAACGATTCAAGAAAACCAATGACTTAAAAGCAAGGTCGCCGTAAACCAACATTTCGGATTCCAGAAACTTACCAGGCGGACGGAATACAGGTTCCTGAGCCAGCGCATCTGCACAAGAAAGAAAAATATTGAATGGTAACAAAAATTTCGAAATTGATGTAATGTTTACGAGGAAGACTCAAGCAAATCTTACCGAAATTGCTTCTCAGAATTGCATTCATTCGACTTGACTTCTGGGCATCTGCAAAGAAAAATATTTCGAAATTGATATAACGCTATAATCAATTCTGGGAAAGCCCTAGAAGTATAATGAAAAGATAAGAGTAGCAACACGAGTGACAATGGTATTGCTCTACCGATTGAAGCCCGAATGTCACTGAATGGTACTGGGAGGGGCGGTCTAAGCAAGCCTCAGTTAAAATAGGCCAAATACATAATTTACTGATAGTAATAGTTAATAATTATTACATAAATATTAAAACTCACCCGATCTCATCTGTTCCATCGTCACAGTCATTAATCCCGTCACATTTATAACTGTTAAAACGGTTATAAAAAAGCAGTATTATATATACAGAAGGTAATATGGGAGATGCTAAACCGATCTTTAGCAAATTGACGAAGTATTAGTGGTGTTACGGCTTGATTACCTTTCATGCACACATTGTTTGAAGTTTGAACATTTAAACTGATTTTCTCTGCAGCTCACTGGAGGACAACCCACTTCATCTTGATTATCAAAGCAATCTGCAACATACGTAGACGTCAATACATGTGCTCGTGGGATACGTTAATCGAGAATCCTCCAAGCTATTCCATGCATGTCTTACCATTATCTCCATCACACTGCCATGTCTGAGGTATGCAATGTCCTGATCGAGGACAGGTGAACTAAAATTTTGCAAGAATTCATAATGTAAACTTTCCATAGTTATAGTTCAAACCCGACTATTTAACCTATTCCAATCTACCTGAAAGTAAGCACAAGTTTTCTCAGCACAGAAGTCGCCTTCGTCACTTCCGTCCCCACAATCTAAAAAATTGTTATGAAACATTTAATTTCGATGCGCAGCGCTAATTTCTAAGCTAATTTCAGTACAAACCGTTTTCTGAATCGCATTTCCAATTTTGCGGAATACACCGACCATTTTCACTAAAATCACATCAAATTGTTGTGAAATAAAATTTGTTAAATTGATTAAAAATATTCTTGATGCGATTATGAAATTTACCATGAAAATTGGCTTGACTCGCAAGTGACATTAACGCAACCCAATTCATCACTATGATCGCCACAGTCTAAAAAATAAGGTTGTACTAGATTAGATTACATTAGATTCTTCACCCCCATTCCAATTCCTACTCGGTTTAGTTTATTACCGTTGTCATTGTCGCATCGAAACGAAGATGGAATGCATCGACCTGACTTGCATTGGAATTCAGTGGAGGAACATGTGGGTTCTATATCAATTTTAGAAAAGTATTACTAAAATGGCAAAACATCTTTAGCTCAAAATCTATTCGGAATTAACTTACTTGTACAGTTCTGCAGTTCGTCAGAGTTGTCGAGGCAGTCTAAACAAATTTTTATAAATTAGGTCATTCATACACATTAGTATATAACGAAAATTACTCAAAAGTTACCGTCGTCTCCGTCACAAGTCCAGCTAAAAACAAAAGAAAATGCATGTAGGAACATAGGATTAAAACTTTAGCTACTTTTTGTTTGTTTTAGAGGGTTCTCTACCTCTGGGGGATACACCGTTGGTTGCTGCAAGTAAAATGCCAACTGTTTGCGCAAACTTTGACCTTTTCAGCAGTCGGGTCACTAAAACAAGTCTTATTATCGTTTGTGTCAAGTTTCTCTCCTTGGGGGCAATCACACTTTGCTTCAATTCCGTTAAGACTTTTATTGTTTGGCACTGGGAAGCAAAACTTGCTGCATCCACCGTTGTTAATATTGCAAGGATGCTCTCTCTTCAAGTTTTGATTTTGCCGAGAGTAGACTTTTACTCCGTACAAACGGTTCGTATCGTCGATTTTGGTAATAATTTGTTCGTCCGTTCCAGAAGATTTATTGATTCTAAATATGGCATCCAGACGCCAGTCTGATATGTAAATGTAATCTCCGTGAATTACTAGTGAAAATGGGTGGCGGATGAGCCTGAAGGTGAATATATTGGTTATTAGCAAAGGACAATCACAACGATTATTATTCCTGATCTTTCGAAAATCAAGATTAGTACCGTGAATTGATTGTCTTTAAATTAGCACCATCCAAATCAGTACTCTGAATGTGGTCCAACAATGCGTCGCACCAGTACAGGCGATCTGCTTCGTAATCGATGCTCAGACCATTCGGCCACCCCAGAAGTACTTTGGTGAACGTTGTCACATTCGTTCCATCAGTGTTTGCACGGGAAATGTTAGCCGGACGGTCCCATTCAGAGTAAAACAGGTATCCACGGTTCGGGTGAACAACAATTGCTCGAGGTCTCTTCAAATTTTTGAGGAGTACTTTTCTGTAAGTATTGTTTCTGGTTGACAAAACTGATAGCGTCCCTTCCTTCGAGTCAATGTAGTACAGATTCTTGGAAGCCCAATCAAGAGCTAATCCTTCAACGCCTTCGTTTTGAGCAGCGAGCACGATGTCTCTCTTTGTACCATTTCGAGTTGTTCGGTAAATTACATCTTGTAATACTATAAATTCCAATATAGTCAAAAGCATTAATTTTTCAATTTGTTCAGAATTCCAAATTACACGGAGCTATTACCATCGGAGTAGTAAATGTATTCGTCGTAAGAGTCAAAATCCAGCCCCACGAATCTCGCACTCCTACTAACCACTGGTAAAATGGCGTCGTTAAAGTTTTCGCCAACTGGGTCAAGCACTTGACCTTTGACAAACTTGTGTTGAGTGTAAAGCAGAAACTCGTACGCTCCTGCAAAAATAATCGTAGTTTTAAATTTGAAAGGCTTTTAAATAAAATGACGAAACGATAGTAAGAATGTTAATTTGATAACTCACTGTTGCAAGTTGTCCGATCGTCTGCCAGAGCAAACCCAACCGTGCAAGCGCATTTGTAGGCTAATGTTTCACTTTCTGTAGTGATGACACAAAGCTGACTGCAACCGCCATTATTTGTCCCACAAGGAGATTCCAACTGTGTTTGAATCAATTCATGGACAACTTTGATAGCACGGGGTTCTCGGACCACGCTACGATTTCTGTACAAATTCTGCAAAGTTGTGGCTCCCTTAAATTTATCAACAGAGAGAACTCCTTCCTTCGTTCCGTCCGTAAAATAAATTTTCGATTCGAATTGAGTTAGCCTTGAAGGTGAGGGAACGTTTGACGGCCCTAGTTTTGAATTTTGGATACAAAATTAGTAAGAATTCTGCACACCACAATTGCGATTGTTGTACGTAGAGTCGTTTGGAAAAACGTTTACCTCTCACAACAGGGAATCTGTATTTTCCTTCGTAGTCGATCGTCTCAATATAATCCAAGAGGCTATCGCACCAGTAGATTCGCTTAGTTATAATGTCTACTGTCAGCCCACTTGCTCGGTACACAGCTTCATTAACAATAGTTTTCAAGTTTCTTCCGTCCATACTTGCCCTCAGAATACGGCTATTGTCGGCAATGAACATTAGCCTGAAAATTGGTTAGAGTAACATATCGTATTGTTAATTGGTGGCCTATTCTGCGGAATTCTAAACCGATGCAAAAGTGATGGCATACCCTCTGGTGGAATCGAGTCCAATGTCACTCGGATTTGTCAAATTGTGCCCAAGAACGATTGCATGATTTGTACCCTTCAAGTCAAACAAGTCAATTTTCTGACCCAAACTGTCCACGACGTAGAGATTCTCTCCAATCCAATCAATCGCCAAACTGACGGGTTGCCAATTATTCAATGCTCCGCTGATATCAGTTGAACGATTTTGAGCGTCAACAGAATAAACTTTTCTAGTTTCTAAATCTGAGAAGAAGAGAAGTTTTTTCCGGTAGTGGTAATCAAGCCCAGAGCCAGAAGTTGTATTGAGCAGAACCTGAAATTTGGGAATCGAATCTTATCTTAGCACATTCGAATAACATTTGCGGAAGTGCAGGGAATTACCTCTCGACGTCCACCTTTCCTGTCCATAGAATAGACGCTTGTATGATGCACGAAGTAGAGCTTAACCTCTTCGCTATTTTTCGCGATACACCGGTTGTCGATCAATTTGTACCCTTCAGCGCATGAGCATAAGAATCCACCTTTAGTATTTTCGCAACTTTGGTCGCAGAATCCCCAGTCGCTGCATTCATCTTTATCTAAATTGAGAAGAAAGTTGTTAAAGGTGAGAAATTAACTGCAATAGTAAAGTCCGTAGAAAATCTTACCAACGCAAGACCTTGAGTCGTTCACGGAAACCTGATATCCTGTAGAACAAGTGCACACTCCGCCATCAATGGAAGGGTGGCATTTGTATTCGCAGTCAAGGGCAGCGCACAAGTTGGACGCTGAAACAAAAACCGCAATATTAAAATTGCCACTTTACAAATAAATCGGGAACGGTGCGATTAATATTATCAGAAAATATCGTACAACAAGCGCTTTTCTCATCTTCTCCATCGTGACAGTCTGATTTTCCATCGCAGACGAAATTCTTCTCAATACATTTCGGTGTTCCGTCCGGGTTTCCCTGTTAAAATGGCGTGTATTGATTAAACCATTAAAAAGGCACTGTTTTAATTTTTTGCAAAATGTTAACATACCCTTTGGCAAAAGAACTTTTCTCCTGGACACTTGACAATTGTGCAGTTATCCTCATCAGAACCATCGTGACAATCTGGGCGACCATCACTAAAAATTTCGAATCAAATTATTTAAATGCTAAATAATAGTATTAACATAAATAAAACAAAATTACCATCTCCATTGACTCGGGATGCAGAACATATTTTTGCACCGAAACTGTTCTTTGGTGCACGCCTGGAATGAGCACCCCAGCTCATCCGAATTGTCACCACAATCATCTCGATGGTTGCATTTATACTGTGAGTAAAAGTATTCAGTTAGTTGAAAGTGGGGGTAATTAAATGTACGTAATTAGAAATTTCACGAACATAAGCCTTGTCCACACATTTCTGGCCATTTGAGCAAGCGAATTGGTCGTGAGTACAAGACGTCGTCCTGAAATATCAAAAGGGGCCATATTAGAATCAATTGAGTGTACTCATAATTTACGTTAAAGGATATAGTCCACAAAATACCTGTTGCAGCCCACTTCGTCACTTTTATCTCGACAATCAAAGTAACCATCACATTTTTTCGATTTCTAAGAGTTCAAAATCAAATATTTTATAAGCACAAAACGGGCCAATATCGTTCAAAGATCTTTGAACAGTATCGGTTAGAAACGTTTATTTACCTCTATACACAAACCGTTCCCGCATTTGAAGTCCTCTTCAAAGCAGTTTCGGTATTCTGAAATAAATGTAGCAAGAACCGTTAAAAATGTTAGTATTCTTTTAGTAGGCGAACTACTGTGTTATTAGGAATTAGTTATCAGAGCAGTTCCAGACATTTCGACATTGGGTGAAAATCGGCTTAAACTTTCGAGTATTAGGGTGGGGCTTGAAATCAATGGTTGCTCAGCTCAAAATCATAATCAGAATTACGAATTGTCTTTTGTCACGAGTTGAAATGTAAAACTTGGCAATCTTAGTAACCAAACGCAAACATTCAAGGGTGACAGACAGTTGCAGCATTTCCCAATGCTGCCCTCAGAAATGAATGTTTAAAAGATCAAAATGTCAAAATAAAATTCGTTCCCACTTACGACAGTTTGCTTCGTCAGCCCCATCATCGCAATCTTTTTCTTTGTCACACCTGTTATACATTGGCAAACAATAGGTACTGTTCCACTTGTACTTATTGCATTTGAACAATCCTGGGTCGCATTCGGGAGGTGCTGAGAAAAAAAATTCAATGTGGTTCCATCAGCATTTGCATTTGTGACAGAATTCATTTTAAACCTATTATGAGACAATCGTAATTTGAAGTCTAATAGTTCTGCGAGTAGAAACGCAGGATAGTAAAGGTAGGATAGTCATGATGTTAGGAATTCATATTTTGCAAATCTCATCTATTGAAGACGAAGGCAATGTTTACAATAGATCAGGTGAAAAAAAACAATGCATAACCTTTCACCTTTCCTGACGATCGTTTGGTGCAATTGACCTAGTATTGATATCAACTTTTCACTTAAATGGGATCATACATACAATTTACAAAACTACTTGCGCCATATCAAATATGAAGTTCGAGGTTTCGAAGATGGCCTTAAAGTGTGGTTATTTATTGAGCCATTCAAGTCCCTGATATGCAGTGCAAGCTGCATACATTCGCAAAACCGCTCCTAGCTAAAATAAACTTGAACCCTGGAGGTCAAACCAAGAAGTCAAAATCCTATGGACTTTGAGTTAACAAATTACACATTGACACACGACTATCTACAAAAAAAATATTAGCATTATTCTGTGATGTGGATCTCTGCAGGTTACTTTTGTAGAATGCAAACAGCTGCAACTCGTGCAGAGTGCACCGAGACAAGGTTGTCCTCCAGGACAACTTACTGGAAATTTAACACACCCGTACAAATCCATGGCGGAGGAGACCATCCGATCCTCCAGACCAGAATAGTTGCTTAGCATAATTTTGTAGAAAAACAATTGACATCTTACCACAATCCCCCGTTTCATCGCTGGAATCCGGACAGTCCGCATGATAATCACAGACCCATCTCTTAGGAATGCATTTCCCACTCGTCGGGCACCGGAATTGGTCCGTCGAACATGCTATCGTTTCTGGTAAATAAAGTTAAAGTTAAATTAGCCAAAATTCACAAAAAACTTTTTAATTCACATCGTCATATTCTACTCATTGTGTGCTTGAGGTCCGTTCTCTACGTACAACTTGTTTTAATAGTAAAATGATAGCCGCATTTGATAACTTTTTGTTATACATTTGCTGACTGGTTAGTTCTAAAGTCCACATAATATATGGCGATTTACGTCGTGCAGCGTGAGAAAAGTCTTCTAAACCAAATACAGATTTCTTCTCAGAAAGAGAAATTTCATGTTTAAAGTCATGTTGAATGTGTGTGAATTTGATTATTTGTCGCGTGCAATTAACAAGCAGCAGACCAGCCGGTGAAAGAAAGCAGGCATCCTTTTCCTCAAAAAAATATTGTTGTAGATTGTATGTATATTGTTATGTTATCAACTCGTTTTGTTCGACATTTCAGTCCCATCCTAACAATTCCCATCTCAATTCCAAGTCACTGCTTGACTACATGCTCTGCAGTGGAATTTTACCTGCAGGCGACTTGCTATGTAATACTAAACTTAATACGACGACTTTCTCTTTGCCTACTGCAAATTAAGATGTGTCAAATCTTAAAAGCAAACATTTTTTAATGTATACCCTTATCTGCAATCCTATGGGACCGCAACAAATGCTGCCAAATTAGTTTTTAGCCATTCCTAATTAACATTTCAATTCTCAACGGTAATTTTAAATTTCAATACAGTGAATTTATATTAATTTAAAACAGGTGCAGCTAAACGCAGTTTTTTTCGGAGTGGAGTGGATAAAAACCGACAAAATCTAGCTCATGAATGAGATGACTAATGTATATGTGTGCAGTTTAATGACCCACACCGAAATTCTAAATTGTTTATTGCCCGATTATATTGTCAAACTTGAATGAGTCACTCAACCGACAGGATGACGACCGATTTTAAGGATCAGAACAACAAAACGTGTTCATTTGTCCAAATTGGCCATTGTTGTGCTCACCTCTGAAACTGGTTCGTTTCGTTCGGCGAACAGCACAAACTTTAAAGGTGGTAAGAAGGAGGTAATAAATTGTAAATTTCTCGGCTAATAAAAACATGAAGAGAAAGAAAAAAGAGGAACACTCATTATCATTCCCAAACTCTTTGAAAATCATGTACAAAAACCTAATAAACTTTTAGAAAGTATTTCAATCGGGATTGTAATTTCTCCCCGCAAGAAAGAATAGGAAGAAAGAATGACTTTTAGAGTTTCGAAATCATAAAATAAGGCCAGCCCCAGCACAGTCAGTAATCACACAATTATAATTCAATTCTATACATAAGTGCAAAAGTATCGACCGCCGACCAGCATAGCAGCATAAGCCATAGCTCTTCAAAAATCTCAATGCAGAAATAAATGTGCGCAGCATAATTATCTCCTATTAGTTTTGCTCTGACTATGGACTAGCTTTTGCAGTGCCGAAATTGAGACTGTTGTGGACTGACTGTGTGCGTATGTTCGAAATGTGTAAAAAAAAATATCAATTGTTTAGGCACGATGTGATGTACACGTTTGAATTGCACGCATCCACATGCAAAATTTGCAATGATTCGTTATCGTTGTGCTGTACTCTCTCTCTCTTAAGGCTTAACTCAAAGTGTGTGCAAAAAAATTTGTGTCCTCTCAAAAAGATGCACTGACAACAATCCTAAATCTTTGCATTAGTTCAGTGGCGTGCCTGGTCCTTCCGAATAAACCTGTTTGTAACGGCCAATCAACCCCCTCCCCACCTCTAAAATTGCATGATTGGACAGGGTCAAATAAACAATTTCAGGTATTTTTATTTGTTCAAATTTGGATCAAAGTTCCTAGAAATGGTTTCAAATTTGAGTGCGTTAGCAATGATTAGTTAGAAGACTTTCGAATTTGAGTCAGGGGGTCAAACTAGTCATTTCACATGGCCTATAAAAGAAAACTTGAGTCATCACTACCAGGGCAGGGTTTTCCGCCTAGTCTAGCTTAAGCGAACGAATAACTAACAATTGCAATTGTAATTAACCCACATTAGTTTAAATGGCTCAGCTCAGCCCAACTGATGGACTCGTAAAGAAGTCAACTCTGTTTGTGTTTTTCTTTCTGTTTCGTATCTTGTGTCTTTAGTCGGAGAAAGTTAAAAGTTTTTGACCATCAGCATTCGTTAAATTTATTTTACTGACGCTACATATTTTGCATGCTTTTCTAGTTGGGCAACGCTTGAAATGAATGGAATGGGCCATTTGGCTGCAGTTGCAATGGAATGGGTGATTTAACTGCAATTGCAATTGAAATATGTGTCATTTAATTGTAATGAAATGGCAAAGGGTTAAATTTGATCAGACGGAAATTCCTGGAGAGCTAAATTATTGCAATTCCATTCCAAGTCATGTTGAAACCCGTGATTGTTCATTTGACGAGTCCAGTGAAATGTCAAATAACTGTCTGCAATTGCAATATCAATTGTTACAATGTATTCATTATTTTTGTCCTGGCTTGGTGAGTGGCATTTGATGCTTGCTTTAGTGTGATTCTATTGACTATGGAAAAATACTATTCAGTCTGAGTCTGACTAGTCAATCTAATCTAATTGAATGAAATCCAAATAAGTAAAATGTCAAAACTGTTCAATTTCCAGGTTCCGGTGAACTAGAATCTTTGTGCAAGCAAAACGCATAGGCGCTTATATTCTACTAAACTCATTGTTGTGCTGTGGTGTGGTGCTTTCTGGTTAACAAATCCGCGTGTTCCTGTTAAGCTTTGAAGCAACACAACACAATACATGACAATAACGGGATGATGAGATACATGCATTCATTCACAACACCAATGTTCCCCTACATCATCAAAAATGATGGCACGAATGGCTGCAGTAACACAAAGATTCATGCAATACAACACAACTTTAAATCTGCATAATTGGGTTTTGATTAAATGATGCTCTACTACAAGTATTAGAAATTTGCATTTCCATCTTGCCCTGTCCATGCGAGGAATTAAACAACATAAATTTCGAGTTCCGTTCCAGTGCGAAATCAATGAGGATCTATCCAGGCAACAATGTATTCTAACGCTTTTAAGTCTGCCTACACTGAGATATTGAATTCGGGAGTCGAGATAGATGAACTCTGACCGATTGCGAAAAAATTGTAGCTGAGACGGCTATAGTCACAAGTTCAAAGAACCTTATGCTAACTAATCATTGTTTTTAAGAATCGATGCCAGCTGCAAGCCTGATGTTTTAAGTTTTAATATGAGTATGAATTGACAATGGGGTGATAAAAATTCAAGAATTATTAAGAAAATGTCAGTCTGACCAGCAACCAGCTGAGCATTTGAAACTTTCTGCGACTGGGATCACAATTGTTTACAAAAAAATTAGTATAAAAATAGCAAGGTCACAGCCAAGGAGATCTAACCGGAGATGAGCTTAATCTGCTTTGGATTGTCATGCAGCCAGTGAGCCAGTCCAGTCTTTGTATAAATAAAGCTATAAATAAAGTTCATGATTGAGGGGAAATGGTATGCTCGCCCCAAATATAAAATTTACAGCCTCGGCTAAATGAATGCATAATGGAATTATTAATTGGTCGACTGACTCCACATGAATATTTATGAGTTGAAGCTGAGGAATTGCAAATCAATAGGGATCAATCAAGTAATAATGCGTAACAATGCACTACAGAATTTGTGCTAAAAATAACGTTTCCTCAAACCAATTGGAATGTAAGATCACCTTGAATAGGATTTTACAAATTCGGCACAAAGGGCGAAATGGTTAAAATCAAAGTTTTCCCTCAACATTTTTCAGCTGATTATAAGTACCTTCCTCATACCACAAGGAAATTGAAATTTGACACCTTACACGTCGTTGTACACTTGCAACCTGCAAGTTACACTACGTACGGGTACCCTTGAATTCTAAGCACCTGCTCAAATAGTTTTCCTTAGACCGGTCTCACACAGAAGAAGGGGTGATTCCAAGGCTCCTTATGACGTTGGTATTAAATTTCTATTTCAGCTACGAAAGCCCTTCAGAAAAGCACATGCCAATGCCAAACATGAGCCTGAAGCCACCCTTAAGGGTTAAGGCCTTCAATTTCAAACGTAAAATCATTTCATTTTCACTCTTTAAGCCAAACACCTCAATAGTAAAAACTAACTAGAAAGACCGACTCAGCCAGCATGAGTTTGAAAAAAATGTAAATGGGATCAACTCGAGAAGTCCAATGTCCAATGCTCCAAAAATTTGAGTTGCTCACCTGACACTGCAAAAAAAGACAAAACAAAAAATATGGAATTAGTAAAATGGTTAAGATATCGGCTCTCTTTTTTTGAGGATTTATTTGTGCAGATTGCCAAAGCAAGTTCGATTCGCATTAACATCTGTTGCATGCAAGAGCACGACACGGGGCGGGTATTGGCAAAATGTCTA
>JAQGCM010000108.1:0-38288 GCA_034699705.1 Hymenaphorura dentifera
GCATTACTCTGTTATGTCGAACAGATGGAGAATTCGCTAGTACTTTTTGGAAGGGCAATGTCACGTAATAAAAAAAACACTTAATGTCGGGCTTGCAGGATGAGTGTATGTATACATATTATTGGACGAGGTCAGTGCAGTGCGCTGAGAGCTAGATTATTAGTTGGTGATTAGTCATGCACTGGATTGCGTTGCAAAGCAATCGGGTACTGACTATTGTTTACAGTTAGTAAACTTTTGAATAATATTTTCCTTGCTACATTTACATCGCATCATCCTCCACACCGTATTGGGTTGTTTCTTGAGACTCCTGATGACTAGAACTTGATTAGATTTGTTCTGCCAAGGACCCAATTGAACCAGCCCGGTGTCTTAAGTAAGAGAATTGATGAGCACAGCTGACTGAGCAGAGTAATAGTGTTTTTATTCACTTCTTTTGACTTTGACTAGAGTTTGAAGTCTGATTCGTAAACAGAATTTTTAATTTTATGATGATGTGAAGATGTGATCTTTTGAACTCTCCAAGTGTTCACCCAACAGAGCCCTTCTTTTCTTGTACTGTCTGCTCTGCAGATTAGCGTACCTATGAAATTTTCATCCAAAGCTTGACTTGTTTTTGCTCTTTCGCCGAGTGATTACTTTATTTTTACGGCGTGAATCTATTAATTGTGCTGTCCGAACAAAAAAACATATCTACACTTTTACTACATCAGAGGCTTCTGTCACCTTTGAGTATTAAAAATTTTGATCTCTGACTTGACCTGACTTGAAAAAACTAGACAAGATTAAAAATGAACGTAGTTTGTGAAAAATAAAGTTCTTATGGCCCCAAGTGCCATTATTATGGATTGGGTGAAGAGATTATTATTCATTGAAGGCATGGGTTAATTTTAAAAGACACAAATTGCAATGAAGAGGTGTTGTTTCACTTATCAACCTCAACCTTCATAATAAGTATGAGCTTCCTAAGAGCGGAGTAGGTTTGACTCTGACCTTTTTATTGTGTACAGTCACGTAGTTTTCATGCTTTTGGGATTATCAAGTCCAGGCTGCAGAAGCTGGCCGAAGCTACACAAGTTCCAAAAGAAACATTGCAAATCCTTTTTTTCCGCCACTCACTCGCTCTAACTGAGTTGATTGAGTATTTTACTAGATGTGTTGCCCCTTTCCTCAAGACGTGACAATCCCTCGAGTCAATCCAAGCAGAATGAAATTGAACCAAAAACTGTGCAATTCCATCTGCGGTCCTACCTATCTCTGGGTTCATTTAGAAGGACGCAGAACCGTCGCTACGCCTGGTCAGTCGTAGATGACATAACATTTAAAAGGATTAACCAGATCAAAACCCACGCTAGTTCAAACAATAGGATTTAGAATCCAGACTTTAGAGGCAAATTTCCAAATAAGTGTTTTCTGTTCGATGATTTCTCGGGCCCTCTACAGTTGCTCTTTACTCGTGTCAATGCATAAATAGCACATCGTGGGCCTTCAGCCGTGCATTTGCAAATATTGATAGTATTACGGAAAGGGAAATATGGGTAATAAGGGAAGTGTGCGAATAGAATTTTAATAGGTGTGAGACTGAAGTAAGATAAATTTAATTCCAAGATTTCACGTGATCAAATTTTATTCAAAGAACAGAATTTTATTCACCATGTCGCATGTGGAAGTATTAAATTTTGCTCATGTTGTGTTGTGACGTGACTCTCTTATTGTGTTGTGAATTGAAATAAATAAATTCACTCGTATAGTCCACACGTTTACAGGCATTCTCAACATTAGATTTATTTTCCTTTCCTTCACATTTCATTGTTCCCATCGAAGGTTACGTTACATATCATGTGTTTCGCAATACACGCGTTGAAATTGATATATTGAGATGGACCGATCGTTGGTTTGCAAAAAAATTGGGCCAGGATGCGGGCTAGTCTTGTTCTTTAGAGATAAGAACGCCAAAAAAGCATATGAGCCCATTTCCCCAAAGGATTTCCTCTTTTTGTTCCACTTTATCGCCACTCCGCTCCAGTCCGCTCCAATACGTTAGATCAGTTTTCAAAGTTCTAAAAAAAACAGAGCGAAAGGTTACGATATGAGTTTAGACTCCTTGACCATGTTATTTCATGTTAAGTTATCTTGGGTTCGGTTGACTCAGATTGACAGCTAAAAAATCAGGCTCAGGTACAGAACGTGTGACTTTTGTTGTTGCTCCAGTCCAGTCCAGACTCCAGACGTACGTGTGTTGATTTAGTAATATTGCTTTTTAGGTCATGAATAATACAATAATGTAAAATGCCATGGAGGCAAAGGACTGACCGTCGAAACGTCGAATCGGAGCGGATGGACGCAATCATTCATTGATTCGTGAACCTTATAGCTTTGGTTCCTCATCTTTCAGCTCATTTTTTTGGAATATGCTCTCTGTTCAGGACGGTATGAATCAAAAGGAAAAACTGCGCGGAAATGAAGATGTATCCATCTATCTCTCTTCTTTTTTATCTCCTACTTTTAAGTTTGAGAGATGAGAATCGCTGGAGCCAAGGAAAGGTTGTCTGTACAAATGCCAAGTCTTTATTATTGATGGATCTTTGGGTTTGGTAAAAAGGGTCGGAATATTTTTTTTTGCGGCCACGGCCAGAGAGAATTGGTGGAAGTTATGAGCAGACATATCTCCGCATTTGTCGAACTTTTTAAGAATCTATAATAATGATCTCTGAGTGAGTGAGCCGAGAAATGTGCTCAATCCATTTCTCTATCCGCCCGAGTCCAAAAGAGATTCGGCTACGACGATTTCTGGTTTGGCGACGGCGTCGGACGAAGACAATGCCTAGGCAATTTGTCGTTTTCCACTAAGAGTCAAGTCAGACTCAAGTATTTTTTACGACTTGACCGGGTCTCCCGATTTCTAGAATCTTGAAGTGTGGAACAGTTCGCTGGCTGCTCCTTTGCCGTCAAGCTGTTTCCTAATTCTTCCACCACTTTGGATTTTGTGTGAACCACACGATCCCAAAATTCGTTTGCTGTTTTCCACATGAGCACATGGATGGATGGATGCACTTGAGAGTGCATGAGGCTCAACAACATTTTTTGGACGTAACGTGTTAAAATGTTTTTTTTTGAACGGAGTAAGTGCGTTGTCCAATGTGCGAATCCTTGCCAATTTTCAAGGACAATCGATTTTCATCCAAGAAGTTACCATTTACTATTAATGCATTACGACTTTTACTTACCCTTCCCTTCCCCTTTTTCAGTTTACTCTCCATTCCATTCACTACAAACATAGCGTCGCTGGCTACTACTACTATTTCCACTACGTAACATTTTTGAACGTAAGACGCCAAAACAACAAACTGCTGAATGCCAGCGATTTGCGAAAGAACCGTTCTGACACAGATAGTAACTATCGGCATGTCTGTATGATTTTGATATTAAAGTTAATTGGGAGGTATAAATGACTCTTTTGAGCCCAACTACAGAATTGGAGGATCTAAATGATCGTCATTTACAATGTAAAGTCCAAGCTTGTATAACATTAGAACGAGAAATTGAAAAAATGTCCAAATTAACTCTTCTACTTCACATTCATGGGGAGTTCTTGATTGGATTCAAATGAAAATCATGCGGTACGAACATAGAAGTAGGAGTTGAACAAAGGCTTTTTAGCTTTTGGCCTCAGGAAATTTGGATTCCATATAGAGAGTATAAGGTTAATTAGTAGAATTTGTGCTGTGGTTGTGGCCAGACAGGCGCTGTTGTTCATTGGATCCTTCAAATACTTTCTTTGGATTTAGCTGCGAACTTTACTGCTTTGTGGATGTCTATAATTTACTACAAAAAATTGTTCCTGTTAATCACCACCCGGCACCTAGTTTTCTCTCAGCCCTAGCCCAGAAAAGGAAAAATTTTCCAAAGCGGATTATGAATATTTAAGGTGTAGTCAGTGGGCGCCGTAAATTGGTGGGATAATTCATCAATGGGATGGTTCGAATGCGGTGCTTGGTTCAGAATAATAAGAGATTTCAACATACGAGGTTTCGGGATTTGTTGTTTGAATGAATTCATTTGAAGGGTGGGACCGTACGGCTATTTCCAGAACACTTTTGCTGTATGAAACTGTGAAATAATTCGTTGCTATAAAATATTCTGCGGTTTGGCGAAACTGCTTTGAAGTTAACAGAATTATTTGCAATGTGCTGTGTTGAAATTAGGCTAGAAGTGCAATATATTGACAAGATTAGTGTTAAAGGTTTGATTATTTAATGCATAGCGTTGATTGGTTTGACTCCAAAATTTGCGATTTCAATCATTGCGTTGGCTTGATGGTGGTGGTATTTCATGCAAATTAAATTCAGTAGCTAGCGCATTAGGAAAATTTTCCCCTACATTTCAATAATAAAGTTGAGTTGCAGATTAGGACCTTGTGTAACTTTCCTATGAGCGATCAGTGATTACTGTAGTTTTTATTTCACGGTTCTGATTGCATTGCTGTGCTGCTAGTATACACAAATTATTCAATTTTGAAAGCAACGACTAGCAATTGGAATGGTTTACTGTTTTACTCGTATTGGGTTCTTGAGATTTACAGTAGCATTCGTGCAATCTGCCAATAAAAATAAATGTCTCACAACACCGACACTGGTGAATTCTGAACTGAAATGCCTTGTTGTTTTTACATACACTACAAATACTCGACAGCTCTGTCCATGTCCCCGGTCATATAAAATCTCTGTAATTTTTTAAATGAAGACTAAAACTAATTGCAATGAATTTATTTTATTTTGCAGTCGTTTCAAGGAAGCCAAGGAAGAGCGTACCTCTTCAACTCTGTGTAAGTGAATTTCATTTTATGACTTAACTGTTCTAAAATGTTCCCATAACAAGACAACAAATCCTTTGCAATTTGAGCTTGAGAATTAGGTCAATCGTAATCTGTTTCTGGATTCACTAAATTTAGTTAGCTGAGCATACCAGAGCTGAAGTATTTCCTCATACATGTAATTGATGCTTAAAGCTTGGACTTTTAATAGTCTGTTAAATTCAAATTCCTAGTATCAACAATATGGTGTAGATTTGCCAATTTGAAATTTCGTTGAATTGATAATTGAGCTATCGATTGTGTTAAGTTTTCGTCATTTTATCTTGACAGAAAAATTCATGAATATTTTAAAATTTTGAGTCTTAAAATCCGAAGGTGGACTTGTGATATCTGTCAAGTTCAGGGTCAGGGCTGCCGTCAAGGGTTTTCCGTTTCTTCTGAATTCGATTTTAGTTTGAGTTTACTCCGACTCCGAGGGGAAGTCTGCTACTGTCAGACTAGTTCAATAATTCCGTATCAGAAATAGCTAGAGGAGAGCAGTGTCAAACTGCTCATCCAACACATCCTGGGTGTCCCACGCCATCTCCAATCTGCGAGAATATTAGTCGTACGCTTTCTAGGTGTACCATTTTTACCTTTGTTTTTAGCCAGAGAATTCTATTTAGTCCTACTACAAGTACATGAGATAAAATTTAATAAACTTTTCTGGCAAAATTTTAGCGTAAATGTTGGTTGTGGACCTGCAGAAGAGCGCGTTCTTCTCACTGGACTCCATGCCGTTGCTGATATTTACTGCGAATGCTGCAGAACTACTCTCGGATGGAAATACGTAAGTTGAGAGAGATGGCAAATTAATTTGAAACATTTTGCTGACTAATTGATAATTGATTGAACTAATTTGATGTGTTTCTTCCAGGAACACGCCTTTGAATCTAGTCAAAAGTACAAAGAGGGAAAGTACATCATTGAGCTCGCTCATATGGTGAAAGAGAATCAATGGGACTGAGATAGAGCCAGGGTCAACCACCAATTCAACACGCATTTGTTTTCTTTGTCATCGAGCAATCGCCCAACGACAACTCATGGAAGCCCTGATGCGGAGCCGTGGGTTATTCCAGAGGTTGACCTTCCGGCGCCCGTCAGAGCAAACCCTTCTCAAGTCTGTCCATCTTTAGTCTCATGTTTCACACTCATCAGTCGTTTAGCCTCTTTCATTTGGAACTGTGTGTGGCGATGACCCTGGCGCTAATTGAAGTGTCCCAACCAACACCCAATCAACCAATGTTTAACCCCTTCTTCTGGGGATCTAACTATCGACGTACGATTCCATGTGCGAAGTCTAGAAAATATTCACCCTTGTAGTCAGTTCGAAAACAATTTATTGGCAATCGAACTATATACGAATTATAAACTAGGAAATGGATAAAGTTTTGATCTCTTACGAATTTCAATTAAGCTTTGCAAGTTTGCGCTTGTTAAGTTCAACGTTTACCGTGCAGTCATCAAAGCATTTAAATTGGTCTAATTTTACTCTCGAAAAGGAATTTGAAGATTAATGGAAAATTTAAACATAATTCACATATGTACGCTATTATCTAAGATCAATTCGATGTTAAATTAATTCGGAAAGAAGAATGTTCGTTAAATTTCTTCTATCCTCAAGTAAACATCGTGGTACTTAAATTTGTGGAACGTGTGTGATGATGTTGAGCTGCCACGTTCGTAGACTGTATTGTTTTGGTCCGCTTGCTCCTAACTTTGAAAATGGATCGATCCGGAAATAGTATAGCCAGAGAAACACCGCAAAGAAAACTACAAAAATGCTAGCAGGCATTACATCATTATATTCATCACAAAATTCAAGACTGTTGAAAGCCAAGAGCAAAATTGTGCAAAGGCCATTCAATCATCGCCCATCGGTCACCGCCAAAGAAATCCGAAAACAAACTGGGTCCGAAATTTTAAGAAAAAGTTGAAAGCTGACGGTAAACTTTGAACTCTGAGACAATTGTCCAGCTGTAAATGAATTTAACTAACATTTTAATTATGGTACTTTCCTAATTTGTCTAACACATGTAACCATTAAGACCTCGTGTAAAATCTGAATCTGCCGTATTAAATATGCAGAACCCACACTATCGTCTCTCCATACTTTGTTAAAAACATTATTGAAAATATTTTGTACTTTATATACAACACGATTCACACTCTGTAGTAGTTACCTATTAGTTTATTAGTAGTTTTTTAAAGCACTGTTTACCGAATTTATGTGAAGTTTTTTAAAATACAATTTGGTTGAGTTATCATAATTTGTTTTAAAATACTAAACTCGTCGGATTGTTGTATAGCTTGCTGCCTAAAATCAAAAAAAAAATTAGTTTAAAACGATAGGATATGTGGACGACTCGAAAAACGCAATCGCAAGGAGGAACGTAGATGTAACTAAGTCTAAGAAGTAATACATGTATTACTGTAAAGTTTTCTTGATTAATTCGATGTGTCGAAAGAAATAATTGATAAGTAGGTACCTATGTACCGATAACCTGTCCTTTCAAACCATACAAAACTAGGAAGCTAACACGTATATTTCAATCCAGTAAATCAATTCGGTTTTGGATAATTTTTGGATAATTAAATTGTTAAGCTTTGACTAAATACGCGTTCCTTGATCAACCATTGATCCATTGAAAAGATCATGTAAAGAGTTTAAGAATTCTCAGCAAATTCTGTTTGGAAGTGCAATTTAATAGAAGATTCAAAAAATTTAATGGCTAGCTCTTCGTCTTATGAGGGTTCATGATCCGTAAATAATCAAATTAAATCTAAACACTTTATCTATCGAGATGTCGCTTTCACTACGTTATGCTGCACGCGCAGTCGTGCTTTGTCTTAAGAATATGACAAATTAATTATAAATTATCAACGGCTGTTGTACGCTTTGATGGGTACTCTCTACTTGTGTACATCAAATCTTATTCGTCGTTCGTAATGTCATGTCATGTCACGTTAATGTTCCGAGATTGTTTACGTCTGGTAACAATCGGGCGAGACTCGAAGTTGTACTTGTGCGTAAAAAAAGAATCTAAAAGAGATTTTGATTCGATTTATGTGTAGTAAATACATGGTAGAAAGTAAAGAAAAGAGAAAGGTGGGGGCGAGAGAATGAAATTGTTGTGTGGTGAGTTTTACGTAGAGTCATGTTACTACAACATGTAATTAATTCGTTCAACGATTTACTAACTATAACATGCACCGCTACGCTAGTAATTGTCTCAAAAATTGAATCGTGGGAAGTAAATTAACTCTTTTTGCGCCACGTATAAGATAGTGCGGTCAAAAAGTTTGGGTTGGATTGGTTTAAAAAAATAGGGAAGGGCGAAGTTTGTGTACAGCTTCATTCTATCTATGCTATGGCTTGGCCAAGAGTGGATGACGGTTAGAAATGAAAGTAAGGTGTAAAATCTAGTACAACAGACATATTTGATATGAGAGTGAACTTGAAACTAATGTGTGATATTCCTTAATTATTGTAAAGCTAACAGAAAACTAATTACACGATGCTATATATACGTAGATTGTCAATGATTAGTGACACGATGAACGTCTTACTTAGAGTCATCTCATGTTCTACAGAATTTATGTCTGCTAAACTTGTATTTAGAATTCATTCACTGATTGACAAAAGAAATCTTTTCATCATTCTATTTGTGAACCTAATGCGAGTGAATGCGACCAGACTAACGTAAGAATATTTGTGACAGCAAAAAGAATTTCAAATATTTATGCCATAGTAGTGGATGCAATCTAAAAGAAAGAAAAACGAAATCGACATATTATATCTTATAAAATTGGATAGTCAAAGCGTTGTACGCTAGTGCTAATAAGACTAACGCTCTTTTTAAAAACTCGCATATTTACAGAATACGAAACGGACGAAATTCGTGAGACGTCTTTGAATTCAACCTCTTTTAATTTGGCCGACTTACAGGAACGATTTAAATGCTAATTAATTTAGTGAGAATTACCAATTAGTTCTTTTATTTAGTTTTTTTATTTACACATAAGTTGTTTTTATACTCGCCAGGTTTTGCATTTGGAGTTTAATTTTATTGGAAAAGATAGATTCTCATTTTTTAAATAGTTTTTTTAGTAGGTAGTAAAGCAATTAGTGAGAAATGTTTAGAAGACTGTTTCTTTTTGTTATTCTTACTTACTCACACTTCAATTCGTTTTATTTCGTTACTTGTTAGTTTGTGAAGTCGTGAAGTTGAGCTAATTTGCTATTATTTGAAGAAGGATGATTGAAATACTTGAGGTCTACGCTTCGTGAGTTTCAGTTATTTATTAAATAGCACTGCGAATGCAGCTTATTTGAAAAAAGATTGGTTTTGTTTAATTTGAGTAGTAAGGCCGTCTGTATTCAGCAAAATTCAGCGGAAAGAGACTTGGACGACTCGTGTATACTTCAGTTTTGCGAACCTTGAGTTCTCGAAATCCTGCGTGGTTTTCGAAAATGCAAAATATTAATTCTTCAATGTCCAATGTGCCACTTATAATTAATTTTGGAATTGCACACTGCAGTTGTAATTGCTTCGATTAAATTAATACTCGCTCTACTACAATACACTATACAATCGGCTAACCTCATTAAGTTTGAGTTTTAATCATTCGGAAGAATCGCTCGCTTTGCCCAAATGCCTTGCAAAAATCACATTAATTTGCTGAGCCAAAGTAACAAGAGGCAAAACGCTACCGATGATTTATGATTTGGTGCAAACAAAGGTTATTTAATTTCAATTCATTTAAATTCAAAAATGTGATTGTTGTGGTTAGAAATGAATTTATGGAATTTGAAATTCGATTTCGAACAGAACAATGTACAAATGACAAGAAGGGATACCTTACCATTATATTTTTAGCTAAGTAAATTACTCGAGTGTCGAGTCTATCGTCGTGTTACAATTCTGTAACCACACCTCCCGAAATAGCCGTGATGATGTAGGAAACCATTTAGCATCAAAAGTAAAACAATTCTTTCCTTCAAGTGCTTTTTGTATTGTGAAGTGATCAATATAATTCCTTGTCCTTCGTCGTAGCGCATTTTATTCTTGAATCAAATTACCCTTAATATTGTAGTCTGGACAGTTCTTAAATTAAATTTCATGGGTTGAGAAAATGTTTGCATTTTATCTTATATCTGTTGAAGGAATGGATTGATTACTTATTAATGATTGTAACTGGAACATTAAGTTGGAATGTAAAACACAAGTAACAATCCTCCAAGCCTTTCTTCCATTTTTTTGGCTCGCCGCCTCAAGCAAATTCTAAACATTCAAGATTTCCTCAGTAATCCCGTATGCTAATTGAGTGCAGTGCAGAATATTGAATTTGATTAAATGTTTTTGTGGAACAATTAATTTTATTTGCATATTTCTTGGCCAGTTGGTAAGGCCGTACATCTAGGTAATACGATATACATATGTTACTAACTAAAAGTACTAGATTTATTTTATACTGTTGAGTGTGATGCCTCTATTCAAGATAATAAACATATACGGTTTGAGTAACGCACAACTTGTTGGTCAAAAATTCTTGTCTTCACGCATACGCATGAGAGGAGATGAAAATGAATTTTTTTACGAAAAATAATTTAATTAAAACTAAACATTGTGTTTGAAAAAATCTTACGTGAAGATGTTTTAAAATTGGGTTGCGATTGAGAACATATTTGAGTCCAACTTTCTTCAGCTTTTCTCAATTCTGGATAAAATCCAAAGCTATGAAAGTTCATGCTCTGTTTGTTGATTCTAGAAATTCGATTCGACCTTTCGATACTAGTAACCATATTCAGTCTCAGTTTACAGTTTTAAATGGATTTTAAGATTTTTATAGTTACTTTGTGGCAAGTTAACTTTCCAAGTCACCCAGATGAGAGCAAGAACGCACAATGCATGGTTCCAAAGGATGTTTCACCTACTAGCAAAAGAATCAAATAAAATCAAAATAAACGTGAAAATTCTATTCTTGTTCTTGCGTTGTGTTAGGATTGATGGAGACAGCAAAGAGATGCAGAAAATAAAAGGAAGAAAAAGAAGGAAGGGGTGGCAGTCTGGTGGTAGGAAGAATTGGGACGAGAGGATAAATGAGCTGTACAAAAGAATGAGTTGGAAGAAATCTATAATCTATTGGAATGGGGAAAGTAAAATGTCCCTTATCAGTCCCTTCGTGCTTCACTGATTTTTGCAATTTTTTCAATGACTCTTCATCTCTCAAATAGAAATGGAGACCCGTCGAACTTATCGACTCGCATCCAACCGTCTATGGACCACAACCAATCTTATCTATACCCTTTTAGTTCTTGGCGAAATTGAAGCATTCTACCTCACCAAAAGTGAATTTTCATCGCTGAGGTCTGCAACATGGTGTCAAATTATGAAATTCAAGTAGCGTTACACAGTAACGAATTAAATACAAAACGCAAAAACGAATTGAGAAAATAAATGACAGCACTGGAAGAACACATTGGACGGACTGTTCTGGCCGAGTACTACTGCGCACTTAACAAATGTTTACGACAAAGAGCATTGTACGCCGAAAATCGTGAAGATTTTTACTTTGATCTGTGCATTCTCTATAATAGGGATGAGCAAAATCTAAATTACCTTAAGCCTCTGTGCGCATTGTAATTGCCGTCATATTTGTTAATTAGGGCGGCGATTTAATGTCGAAATGTATTTACATTGCAAAAACTTTATAGTAATATCCCTATTTTGTCTGAAAATTTACTAAATTCGTGTCATCGTTCGCTTAATGAAAGCCACTAATTGAGTTCAAAATCTGTGCTCAAACATTTCAAATTATTGCTCTAAACTACAAAATCAAATTATAGTAAAAAATGTTGCTCGTGGCCTGGTCCACGTCAAGAGAGCAGATACCATCCGCGCGAGGCCAACAGATTTTGTTCTAACTACGATATTCTGAATCTCCATATTCGACTTAGTTTACCTGCCAATTTTGAAATAATTCTGACGAGTAGGTCAAGCTAGGGACTAGGTCAAAAGTCCACTTTTTTATAGTGAACAAAATAATTCATTTAAACCTATAGGATTTTAGCTAATTTCTGGATCAATTAGCAGACGAACGCAGCGGAACACTGTGGAAAAACCTGATACAACTTGAAGACTGGACTCCCGACTGTCCGTTGGTGAAGTCAAAACCATAGTGTTCCGCTGCGTTTTGAAAATATTTCAAATTGAAAAATGTGTAATAGTTCGCTGTACAGCGGCCGCTGTTGCCAAATGTGTCTAAATGGACACCTGAGCCAAGCCCCTCTGAATGCTTAACACTGAAAAGTCATTCCCTTTCTTTGTCCACTAATTCGGAATAAAACGTTAATTGAATATTCGTTAAGTATATCGCCAATAATTAGCTAACTATTCGGAAATTTTGCCGACTTGGCAACAATGTGCAAAAGTTACCCTAAGGTGCAACGTTACTAGCTCCGCCCAATCTCCTCCCCTTTTCAGTTTTCACTCATATCTCGGAATCTATCCAAGTTTTTTTCAGTTTAAAAATTTTAAATTAAACTTCGACTCTTTTCTAATCAAACCCGGATGATAAATTCAGAAAAAGATGGCGGCATTATTTTCAAAAAAAAATTTAAAAAAAAATCGAAAAAGTTCAAAATTTCGAGAAGTTGAGCAAATTTTTTAAAAATTTCGACGGATTTTGAATCCTAGATTTATGTGTCTCAAATCACACTGCTGAAATTTAGTTTTAAAAATAAAAAAAAATATGAGATTTTCAAAATCTGCTCTCTGGACGTGGAGCAAGCCTCGTGTTTGTGCTGGTTCAGTGTAAGAGGAAGTAAAAGACGATAGCCTGACCTTTAGTACTTGCAAAATCAGACTTTGGGAATTGGCTGAGTGGCGAAAGACATGAAGTGTTTTTGTTCATCTTTGTTCACAATGAGTGTTTCGCAAAAATTGATGGTAAGGTTAGAAATGTACATTGTGCAATTTGAGAGGAAATGTGATTATGCTTCGCTCTGCAAATTTAGATGACACCAACTCTTTTAATTAGTTTGTACTGCAACGTCCCAGCCTTCATAATTATCCAAATGCCGTCAAACAAATTATTAGGTCGGAATTGCATGGAACCAAAAGGATTTTACTTTGTTCGGCTGAAGAAAATTATGTAATAATTATTTTGTTTCAATCCGCGATTCACGAATTTAAACTCTGAGCCCTGACATTCTTGATATAAACTTTACAAATTACAGCTGGAGCGTTGCAGAAATTTTAATTTTGAAAGGGCTCATGAGCAGGTGAAATGTGAACAACTTCCAGAAGGAAGTTCACCAAGCGAACACATGCAAGAAATATTTTTGGAATACTTGGTTGTGTTAATTAGTTTCTTTTAGAAACATTCGTACTCACTCCTCCGTTTGAATATTTTGTATGTTCTACGAGAGTGAGTTTAGTACAACAAAGTGCAATTT
This sequence comes from Hymenaphorura dentifera, assembly GCA_034699705.1. Taxonomy (NCBI): domain Eukaryota; kingdom Metazoa; phylum Arthropoda; class Collembola; order Poduromorpha; family Onychiuridae; genus Hymenaphorura; species Hymenaphorura dentifera. The sequence continues at coordinate 13,314 of JAQGCM010000108.1, forward strand.
GCAGTTTAGTCGCCTGTACAATTCAGGTCAACATCCGTGTCAAGTAGACAGGCATCAAGCCATTTAATGTTTTTACGAATCAGATCCGAGCAAGATTGAGGAAACAAACCCACACCAGTATGCCGTAGCTTAACAAGTAAGTCTGCATTGAGGTACTCGGACCGAGAATTGTAGTGAAAACAGCCAATAAATTTTGCAAGACAATCTCGATCGTTTTATTGCTTCACTCTTTCTGTGCCGTTCCATGGGTCACCAAATGCTAGACTGTATTTGAGCTAGCAAGTAGTGTGAAATTGTAAACCTTGTCAAATTTTAATTTGCAGTTAAAGGATCTCATCTGGTTCTGCCTTAATCTTAGTACCATAAAAAGTTTCAAAATGTCATTCGCACTGACATTTAAATCAAAATAAGGGCATTTTGTGGGCTGCTAGGGCATATTCTGCACTTTAGAAATCTGCCGAATTGTACTCCAGATAGATAAAGATAATCGCATCAGGGTGAATTGATTTTGCCTATCCCTTTTCCAGTAGACGCATTGAAATTGAAGCTAACTGAGAGTCTCAGGTGTATTTCTTGAATTGAGTTCTCAATATGAAAGTGTTTTGCCCAGAGTTCCCAAAATCCATGCAAGAACAAGAACTGATATCAGGGCTTCCGGCTGCAATTCATCTGCACCAGTACTTCTCCTGCAAATAATTCAAAGCTTTTTGAATTATTCCGCAGACATTCTATCATATAAATGACGTGCCTTGGTGCCTTCATACAAACATACAAAAAAGTGCAAGTAGCTGTAATAATAGGTTGGACTCCACACATGTGACGTATAATTTCATGCAACCACTTAAACGCATCTAATATCCCGGAAAGTCTCCTTCTTATCTCTAATCGCCGGGAACGGAAGTTCCTCGCGTTGCAATTTACGTTTTCTGCAAAAATAATTGCCCGCACCTAGAGGTACAAAATAATTCAGGAGATTCCACGTGCAACTGTTTTTTTTTGCAAAGCATTGCGTTGTAATCACAGAATCCAACCTTGGAGAATGTGCTTCATAACATTAATATTTTTTGCATTTGGTGTGTCTGCTGCGTCACATATGCATTATTAACAAGAAGTAGTGATCAATGCTCGTAAAGTTAAAGCGCCCGAAATAACAACACATTCTTGAAACGATTATACGAAAAGGACTTCACCTTTCTGTTGATTCCATACACCACGCAATGTATTAAAACAAACAAAATGGTAAAATCCGGTTGTTAAACATTGTCATAAAGCATAAAATTCGTTTTCGCATCTTACTAACTGGAAAAAATTGTAAAATTTATATTCTTATTTGCAAATTTGTGCTGTGGTCAACAAAAGTGTAAAAAACAATGAATTGCGGTCAAATACATCTATAAAAACATGTTGCTCAATCCCTCTCACTACTAAACTAAAATTGTGAAATACTAGGGTTGTGAGTTGTGATTGAAATCCCATGATTCACTTTATTTGAAAAATTTCTATAGTTCTATACTCTGTTCTAAATGCAATTGAAAGGGGAATGTTCGTTGTTCTATTATTGCTGTGGATCCAGTATTATTAAAGACTCGACTATTGAATTTGGTTGGAAAGAAGAAAATCCTAGAAGAAGAGGGAAAGCTGAGTATGGCTTGTGGTGCTGAATCTGGTGAAGGAACTGCGGGGTGGTGCGGTGGTTGGGATCTGGTCAGTACTTTGCGTACTTGACTGCTGGAGTAGCAATAGCAAATGCAATATGAACGAGCATCCCAATGCCGGTTTCCCAAATGGGATCTGATTCTCATACTTTAGCCATGAGAACAAGCCGGTGTAGACTCATTCCACTTCCTGACCTCACTAGTGATTGTTCTTCTTGACAAACGACTATTACGTATACTTACTTGCTTGACTGCTGTTTTGATTTCCAAGTTGATTCTACTATTACTGCAAACATTGTAAATATTAGGAGAAAGCCAAAAAATAAACAGAGATAAGAATAAACTGTCTGACAGCTCAAAATCACAGAGACATTTTGAGGAACAAGGAGGAAATGCGAGTGACAAGTCAAGCTCTGACGGTTGTGAGTCTGGTCACATTGAGTTGCCTCATTGTGGTCACAAAAAGTGACGTAGAGTCATCGGACAATAGAAACAACAATACAAGGACAAATACAAATTATAGAACAACTGCTCAACTCTTGGATGGTGAGTATGAGGTTCGAATGCGATTTGGAGACGTTCTTGCCAGAGAAACTTCTGCAATTGCACCGAGCACCAAGGGAGAAAGGTAATGATGACTTTCACTCAATTCTTTGCACTGCACGATGCACGCGCATGCTAAAGATACATGTTTGCATATCACATTAAATACCCATCAAAAATATTTTATCAAATCATCAATTGAATTTACCAAAATTATTGTGGAGTTAAAGTTACCCATTCAGCAATAATTGATTTTCTCAATTCAATTCCTTGCAAATCCAATGATTTTATGGGAAAACTTATCATGCACTATTCGGCAATTAAATTATACTTGATTAATTTCCTGTAAATTTTCCTCAAAATATTTAATGATCTGGTACATCCGTTTTTTTTCCGCACCTGAGACACTGTTGTAAGCAGTTTCTTACTGCCGGCACTACTTAATTTTTCCATTACGCGCACATCCTTGCCAACAACATATTTTATTTGCGCATTTGCAAAATTAATAAGCATGAATGCGTCTTTGTTTATTGGTTCATGGTCACACTTAACAATAATGCATGACCAATTATTGTGGGCGGGCAGATCATTCATTGAGCATAGAATTGAGATTTACACCGTAAAAATGTAAATAAAATTGAACAGTAAACTAAAGCGTAATGGACAAGTGGAACAAATAATTTTTGCAAATCCGGTTTCCCTGATGCCACTCACTGTCTGTCAACTTCTAGTCGTGCTCAACAACCTCTAGTCGTTTTTTTTTGCACATCAAAAGTGACGGATGAACTGGAATCTTGTCGCATATTGCACTACGTTCATATTTGGTGGAATGGAATGCATAAATATTTTGTCTTTGCATTTTTCAACATTTGTGAGCAAGCACCTTTCTCAAGCATTTCATACTTGCTTAGCAGTAGTCATAATTCCATTGAACTATGGGGCGTCTTATCCAATGTTAAGCACACAAATAACACTTTATCCACCAATTTTCATTCTAAATAGTCGTTTTCTACCAGTTTATTCTTTTTCGATGCAAAGACACAGCAGGTGAATTAGCATTGTCCGTTCGTTCGGAATGAGTTTGAGCTGGCATTTGTATCATTGTACTCATGCCTTAACAATGCGTGTAAACATTAAGTTCAAGCTTCTACTTAATAATGCACTAATAATGTTTTGTAAACTTTGAGTGCATGCTGGGAAATTACAAACTTGATCCTTGAGAGTGTCAGTTTTAGTATTGAATTCCACCAGAATATCAAAGTACAGAGCAATCAGAAGAATTTTAAAATGCGATTAGTGCACGGTAGGAGTCACAGAATATTTTTTGTATATTCAGATTTGATAGTGTTTACGCACAGGATTCGGCAATTGCTGAGTTGATTCCGTCATTTTACAAACTTTGCTACTTATGAATGAATGAGCAACACTCACCTGAGCTAAATTAATCACTTGCGTACAAAAAAAGCTTTAAATTTTTTCATGATTCATATTGTCTTTGGTATGACATCACGAAATGGTTCGATCTCCTTTTACGACTCCACTACTCATAATTGGCAGGATAAACAAACAAAAAAATAGCATCCTTGCACATGCACATGCAAATTCATGAATAGGATAGTCGGATGCCGCAAGATCTTCTTGACTTGGTCTCGTGTGAAAAATGACAGGTATTTCCCGTGCGGCTAGCAAAAGTGACGTATATTTTTTTTTTGCAATCTTACTCACGAACAAGATGATAGGATCATACGAGGGATGGGCTGCGATGACGCGTCTGTATTCCTCATTCCTCAAACCACGCTTCAAATTGCTTGCAAATTTTTTTCTCAACATTGCTGGGGGACAATGAGTACAATTCGCAATAGCAGAGCAGACGGACAAAAAAATCAGATGAATTTTTCTCGGTTCAAGTTTCCTTTTCACATGGAGTGTCTACGTTTTCTTAGTGACGTTGAGCGAGCCCGTCTTAGTCCATTCTAATCCACAGTTCTAAGTCCTTGCCTCAAGAGATTGAATCTTTCTTATCTCATGTCATGCCAAGTTCGTTTGAACGTATAAATCTGTGCAAATTGTTACCCTCTGAATTTTTGAAACAATGAATTTGAAGCTTGCCAGTGGAATGGTTGAATCCCATTGTAATTTCATTATCTTGCAGTGTTCAATGAAGTGAAATTGATCAATCGAAACTTTGTTACCCATTCCTTTTTATCTGAGCTAGACAAGAGATAAACAAAAATTGAGGATTGCAATTGCAAAAGACTCTGACATTGATCTCACGATGATGAATGGGAATGTAATTGTAGTAGAACTGCATTTGTTGAGCGTTTAAAAGAGACAGAAATCACGCCACCAAAATTCGCCAATCCGAGGGCTGAGCGTCACACATTCATTGTTGTAGTTCATAAATGCTAAGGCATACTTGCCGGGTTAGCAATTCTTTCTATTTTGCTAGCTATACTATTTTTCTGAGAGCGGACGCTGACTCTATTTTTTTATGTGCATTGTACTGTACCCATGTATGCACGTGAATTGTTCAGTGCATTTTCTATGTAGTACAACAGCAGACTTGGGTCAATTATTCAGCTAAATCATTTGAAAAATAATAATTATATGTATGACAGAGAAAGTGCGTTAGTGCGTAATGATAATATCGTTTGATTTGAAATGCACGCACACTGTTTACATTGTTTTTGGTTTGAACGTCGTAAGTCGTACGTAACGTATACGGAACCGGATGATAACGTTTAAAGTTAATGTCCGAGTCAGGATATAATTTTATTCTCACTGTCAGTCAGTAGAGTTCGGAGAATTTGTTGAACAATCCGACACACACAGGTCACGCCACTATTTTGAGCGAATAGAATTCATGGTTAGGTACGCTGGGGGTTAGGGTTGTTTAATTGCACTGGGTTGCAAATATAGAAGTATAGTTAGGAAAACGAGGACACCGCATCGGTTTTATGCCATGACGCAATGTAGAATGTAGAGTGAATGAGCTTACAAAATCAAAGCTGCAAGTGGATTCCGGGTTCGTTATTTCATTCCTTTGAAATGAGCATTGTGGTTGGATGATCGCTGCATCGTTATCATGGATTATATTTTATGCTCGTATCCAGTACTCAAACCAGATTCGGCGACCTGGATATTTGTAAATTCTCGCACTTCAAACTAATTGAGCAATCATCGTACTCTACCATTTCAGGATTAAATGTACTTGAATTATTAGCTGCTCTAATAATAAACAACATTTTTGTTGGGATATGCTAAGCACGTACGTAAGAGCTGCTGTGCTTTTCAAATCTCATATTTTTTTTAAATCTAATAAAATTTTATGACTAAGATTTGCTAAAAAGCACTTGAGTTCCAGGAGATCTTATAACTAAGGATGAACTGTTCAAACAAAACTGTCGAAGTCAATTGAATTCGCATTTAGCCTTTCACCTTTGAATTCTTCCTTAAACATTAGGATTTTTGATAACAAATTGATAACTTGGGCTACATTTCCAAGATGAAAACTTGAGTTATACACGTAGTACTACACAATATCATCAGTTACTATGGGCCACCACTTATCCGGCCTTTGTCGTGCGATAAGAATTAGCAAACAGCATTTGCAACAGCATTTCTTCCGGTTACTCCCAGGAAGATTACTGCATAAATGATTTCTCCTGAGAGTAGTGCAGTTCTGCCACAATCCACCACATTGACCTGGAAACCTAATCGGTCATGGGTCATATTCAATTCACTGCTAAGATAGTTTAGCCGAACATTTTGGTCAAATTTATGTGGCTTAGGTTCACATGTAAACTCACATTATTCCACGATTAATGCTCAAGAAAAACTGAATGAGCGATAGAAATAGTTGAAATTCGAATCACTGCTCCCCTTTTTTAGAAAAATAAATTGCAGAGCTGCAATGCTGCTGCAAGGTCTTGTCCTGCAATAATTAGAATTTAATAGAAATTGAAACTGTTTTCAAGTGACAATGTCCGATTGTGTGAGCTACGTACAATTGATGACCCAAATAAATCTAAGAATTCCTGCCCATATAATTATTCCTTCTCAAGGAGAATATGGCAATGGAGTCGTCGTCTTCCCGCACTTCCTAGGCACACAACAAAATGATGTAACCAACTATCGTCAAATGAATTTCGTATATTTAATATTCATACGTTGTCATACATAATTAATGTTTGCTCTGTTCACTAGACTTGACTTGGACTTCCAGATTCAACAAACGTAGGGATGCACCGCACCGCACAATACAGTACAGAATTCTTGCTGTACAATAGCAGGAGCCCTTCATTGTTTCAGATCCCATTGTTTCTAGCCCAGTGTATGTATGATTTGTATTGTTCTTGAGATTGCAGAAGTCATCCTTCTATGTAAAATTATGCCAGAGTTTTGCATTTCGCAGGGCCTCACTTGTACGATTCAAGCAGCAAGTGATCAGAACAGCGGAGCACGACTAATCTCATTGCATCGTAACTTAATTCAAAAATGCATAATAGTAAGCTTAATAATAATGTTATTATTATCATTGCGTATTATGGCATAAAATGTCATTCCATCACTTAATGCAGTCAATCAGTGAGTCAGTGAGTCAAGTACAGTCCATTTTGAGTAGACGACTGACTGGTTGCGGTTGGTTTGACGTTTCCTCTTACCCGCAGCACCATTATATTAGATCAGATGAGGCGCACAAAGTCAAAAAAACTAGTAGGTAATATTTGTTTACAATAAAACAAAAGACCAAACCCACCCAAGCATTCATGAAAGGGTTAAAGTTGATTCTCAATTATCGTGTGTGTTGTTGTTTTGTACAAACAAAAGCGCACGTTCAAAGCAAAAAGGAAGTAGCAAAGTAGCATCTGTGGCCAAATATTAAATCTTCTATGCAAATGCAAAGAGTTAAGTTGTGTCCACTTGGACAACACGTAGAAAACGCATCTTTCATTAATCATTGGTTTTGCTTGAGATTCACGTAGTAGTGGGATTCTTGTGTGCACAGGCAGGCATCACATTATGCACCAAAGTATGCAATGCATTTCTATTCTATTGGATTCTATTGTATTGTATTGTACTTTGTGTGTTATGAATATGATAGGACTCCGGTCAACTCTCATAACATAAATTCTAGCATGAGATGAGCTGTCGCGGCAACATCAGCATTCCCTGTTCTCAAAATTCCTTCCAAAAAATGTAGAAAAGTATTAAAATATTTTCTTTTGCCATGCTGAGTTTCTCTCATCTGTTCACAAACATAAAACATTTATGCAATTTTCTGCCTTTGAACTCTGGGCACTGAGCATTAGTCGACGTTGACAAATTGCACACTTTTTTTTGTAGGCGAAATCATATTACGGCTTTGCAAAGGAGCAGACGGACCCCAACTTTTTGGCCTACCAACTTGGCGAAACATTCGCTACAATATAAATTCATATAAATAAGAACCAAATTGGACAAGAAAATATTCATTTTCAGACTCAAAGGAAGTTTTTTAGCAACGTAATATTCGTTTTGGGGACTGGCATTAATAAGTCATCTTTTTCACAGAGAATGCAGAAGTTGTCCAATGTGCGTGACATAAATATATTCAAAACTTAGTCCGTAAATTCTTGGAAACGTTTTTGCAAAGATACTTCACGTTAGAAATCATAGTCAAATAATGCCAAACTTTTCCTCTGAGAAACCCACGGAAAGTAAATATGTACTACATTCCAAATAATAAAAAGCGATTTCAGTCGTGATAGAACTGAAATCCCTCTATCTAATTGAAAATTATCAATGGCCTTTCCTAATTAGAAAATCCAAACTAAAAACTAAAACACATATGTACATTTCGCAAGAAAAAGTTCCTGCTATCTTTTCTACATATCACACCTGCATGGCGATCTACAGGTGTAAGGTAGAACAATGGATTTACATTAATTACATAATAGCTGGACCTGAGTTGATTTAGTACAAAAGGACAAGATTGGATGAGGTGTGCGATGATCAGATGGAAAATATAGCAAGGAAGCATGAACCGGAACGAATTTCATAAACGGATATTATTTAGTGCGTCGTTGTCGTAATTGTTCAATTAATTGGACGCTTAACATTCAGATTGAGTTTTGTCTTGCCTTCGTCTACGTCCGTGCCCAAGGGAATTTTAAATTGTTCCCCTCCTCAAAGTTTACCTTCGCTCGTTCGCCCTAATTAATGATGTTCATTTAGAGATTGAATGCAAATTCAGATCACACGCATTGTCAATCAATCTCGAGTTAATGATAGGAGTCAACACAATGTATGTCATCCCCAATCTTCTCTATCAAACTTGATTAATGTTGACTTTTGGAAGCAAGCATTTTTTGTTTTGCACGCCTAAATGTACTGGACCATAGCTAGCAACTTATAATTTGTAGAGGAAGGGGGAGGTCACAAGGTTAAATCATAGACTGTTTATTAAAGAATATTTTTGATTTCTATTTGTACACAGGAAAGGAATACTATTGCGTCAAGTAGCTTCTGAGTCACATCTTTTGCAAATGATTTACAAGACGAATGATAAGAAAGCAGTTCGGCGGAGGCATAAATTAATTGAATGTGAAGTCACAAATGATTGGGCTGCTGCTGATCAGTTTAGAACACAATTCCAAACAGAATTAAGAAGATCTGGTTTGAGCCTACCAGTTCCTGGAAACCACGCAAATCAGTCCGACACTTCTGAAGTGGATGAGTACGATGCTTCAGAGGATTCCGTGGAGACCGTGTCAATAAATGACCTTGGGCAAGGGTGAGTGAGTTCATAGTTCTAGGATATTGAATGCAATTTCGATAAGCACATGGGTCAAATTTTAAAGACTTGATTTTATGACTAATTGCAATAAAAAGCAAACAAGCAAATAATTCTGGAGAAACTTTAATCTCCATGCTACAATTTTACGACTATCTTAGTATCGAAAATAAACTTCGGTTTCGAAGTAGATGATAAAATTTGAGTGGATTTTAAATTCAAATTTGGTTAAGGGATTTTTACGGATTCGAGTATTTACGGTCCAATTTTATATTGCAGGGTGGAGGAATACCGGAATGTGACGGTGAGGATATTGAGAGATGAAGAGGTTGTTGGAGAATTGTTCAAATCCTTCGACATCAGTGCACTACAGAAACAATGCAATCGGTTGCACCGAAGAATGAAACAAGTGGCTGAAGCCAATAATCAAGAGTCTCAAACCACCTCACCAGACAATAACTCAAGGTAGTCAATCCCTACTTTCCCTACAATGCATTTTACATTCCCCACTTTGCGTTGAATTTTGACGCATCTAAAAAACTTCCAAAATGAGAAACGAATTGTATTTTTTTTTTTGGAAAACGCGAAAAGCGAAATGAAATGAAAAATGTACCTTTTCATTGACAGTTCTTGAAAACGTATGGTTAGGAATTAGACATAAAGTTTTGCAATTATTGCAACTCTGCAATTTGTCAAGTTGAAACTTTGTACTAGGAATTAGGCTGTCTGCAAGATTATGACAGTAGAAAGGTCACAGGGGGTGAAACCCTCTCGACCTATTAATTATTAATTTATTTGATTGTGCCAATTACTTTTGCTCTGCAAAGTGCGGACAGCCGTAAATAAATTCGGCGAATAGCACATCAATCTTACAAAGTACAAGAGAAAGAGTAGACGCACTTCGTTGGAAGTTAAGGTAGGGTTTGTATGGTCTGGACTAATCTGACCTGACATTTTATAGAGATCAAGTCTGCAAGTGGAATGAATTGGCAAGCAACGCTGTGCGTGGGTTGTTCATTTCTATCAAATTCCAAGTCAATTGTCGGAATGAAAATGTAAAATGCACACGCACTCAAGACATGTTCATGTTGAGCCTGAATATATTAATTAGTAATCTCAGAGTGAAAATTTAGTTTTACGAAGTAAAATCGTTCAATCTTTAGGAAAATACGATAGAATTTCTGAATCTTTGGAGACAAGCTCATAATATTTAGTTTAGCGAATGCCATGATTACAAACAATATTAAAAATCATTGCTAATTTTTTTTTGTTAAGGGTGAAGCGAGGTATTCATCGTTTTGCATTGTTACCCGGGTCTGATTGGTGCGGTGGTGGATCCACGGCTGCTGACTACAATTTGTTATCTTCTCACGTTGGAGCAGAGCGGTGTTGTCGCGCTCATGACCAATGTCAATATTATATTCCTTCTATGAGCAGTCGCTACAATCATTTTAACTACAGATTTCACACAATCAGTCACTGTTACTGCGATGAAAAGTAAGTGCACAATTTTTTTTTCGTACAATCGTTAGATATTCTTTGCAAAACTATTAAATAGCCTTGCACAAATTGGCGCCGAGCAGCAGCAACCTCAAATCAAAATAATGACCCATCAAATATACCCGACTTTCAATTCACAGCAGACAAGTGATGGGAAGGAATGCAGATCAGTTTAAATGTCCTTCCGTAATAATAAATCTTTGACAATGGTCACAGAGTGCAAAATGAAGTGAGACCTGACATGAGCAAAAGATCGGTGACCTTTTCATTGGTTGATTTGTGAGTTTAGATGAGGGTGTGACTAAATTGCAGCTAAACAAAATGGTTAATGGGGAGCAGATCAGAGTCATCAGTTGAGTTGACCTCTCAAATCACTTTCTTCAACGTAGGTGTGCCTGAATTTAAACAAAGTCCATAACATAATATGCACATCATAAATTGTGAACTGCACTTGGTCACAATTAATCAGCAAGCAATTGCATTCACTATTCGCAACTGGAGTTCAAAGAAGAATGAAGAATGAGTGTATCATGTCCTGTCACCATCCTTCATCATTTTTCTACACCTAATCAAACGTCTAGACTCCTGTTAAATGAAAGAAATTTAGTTTCTTTCAAAATGCACGCAGACATTAAAAACATTTAGTTTTGAGCTGGACTTGGCTGCAAACAGCCAAACAGGAATTGCTTGCTAGTATTTGGCAGCTCACAAATGTGAGTTGAGCTCTTTTACCCGAGAAATATAACTAATTGGACAGAGCAGCAAAAAGGTTAGAATAAAATATAGTAGTCTTCATAAAGTCAACAAATGTGCAATATGGATGAAAAATGATGCCGAACAAGAGATGGGGAATCCGAGGTATATTAAACAATTTGAACTTCTTGTGTTGAATCTCAAGCATCGTTGAGAATAGTTTTGACCCCTTTCTTATCTGCGTCAAAGTCGAGATCCATTGTAGTCTCCATTGTGTTGGGAATGACTATTTGTGACGGCAAAGAATTTATCCATCATCCAGTATCCGAAACTCTTCCAACTTTTCTACTCACCTGACTTTTTCTTCTCTGGACCTGTCAGACATCTCTGCGTCCATGCGAGCAGGGAAGATGGGCTTCTCCATTCAGCAGATTCTTATACATTTCTTTTAGTGACTTCCACATGCTTACGAGTGATTAAGTGCAGAGTCATGATCATATAGTTGTTTCCTTCGAATTTAGCACAATCTTCTTCCAATAATTATATTTGAACTACACAAATGCAAATCCCGCGACATCTAATCTGAGCTAAACAAACAAAATGTAGATTCAATACTTATAGAATAACGAGCAAGCAAACCAAACTTAAAAATAAAAAAGAACTGAAATTCTTGCTAGGACTGCCTTGTAGCACAGGTTGGAATCCAATCTAATCAACGCAGAGTTCTTTGTAATGGATCTTTGTCATTTGCTGTACATGTATATTGTAATTGAACAAAAGTCAGCTGTTCCGATCCAGTCTAAATACTAGGAAGAAGGGGGACAAGAGTGAAGGTGTGATTTTCCATGCAGTTCATAATGAATGAGTTGAAGAGGACCACCGCGGAAGGGATAGGTCGGTCGGATTAGAAGTGGAACTCATCGAATGACACCTTCTCTTGTCCCACGAATTTTATCGCTCCCATCTAAAAGAACGTTTTACGGCATGGCACTCGACTTCTCTAATTTTATTTCAATTGAAGGGAGGAGCGGTTGAATGTTGAAATTAAGTTGACCGATAGTGTCCAAAACTCCTCCACAGTTGTCACCCTTTATTGTCCATTTCGTCTTCCCTCGATTCATGTATTCAATTTGTACCGGACAGCTCACAAAATGTCCAAATTCTAAATTCAGTTATTTCAACCATCGCCTGAAGCTAAACCTTTTGAAAGGGGCAGAAGTTATTTAATTGTTGGGTTGAATCGGTAGATACAAAATATTGTCATAAATTACTGTCACTGCGACCAACTGATCCACTGATTGAAAAATTCATTGCACCCCATCTTCATACAACTGTAAATTTTTTGAAAAAGATTACGTTTCTTGCTCATTGTTCTCATTTTTCCGGGTTTACGTAAATTTGAAAAGCTCGTTATCCACCTCAAATCGGTTCAGCTTAAATCTTACTTCGTGAAATGGATTTAGACTGGCTGTAGGCTAACACAAGGTAACACCTCGGTTCTCGTATCCAAAACATATAAACAACGAGCGGGTGTCATGTTTTTAGCCTTATCATGATTTTCGTGACCCTTGGGAAGAATTCAGAGAACGGTATTGTCAAGAATTTACTTGAGAATTTGAACAAGGGCTGAGCTGGTACAGGAATAATCTATTGCATTGTTCGACGAGTATTGAAGGCGCATCACAATTACAATGCAGCCTTTTCTTTCGTCCTTTCTTCAGCACCACATCGGTTGCTTAATTTAGGGGTGACCCCTTAACCTGGTCGGTTGTCCTGGACCGATGTCCGCACAATATGATGGAATAAGTGGCCACTTTAGCTGCCAGTCCATCATTAAATGGACTTCCTTCCTTAATTCTTAGTTTTATTCACTGTGAATCAAGAAAGTTCTTATTAGTTTTCTTGACCACCGCCTCAAATTGATTAGTTAGGCAAAGCCGGTTGAACATGGGAGTTTATTTCAAAGCTCACCTCGGATTTATTACGTGAGATTCCTTCCAAGGTTCCCGCAAAGGCAAGGTAGTACAACAATACTAGTTTATTTTAATGAGTAAAGGTTACAAGACCTACATACGCATGACCTTCTCTGTACTTGAATGGAATCATGCATGTCCATAATCCTGGCTAATAGCCCAAAGTTGATGAGGTCTGACCGGATTGTACTTTTGTTTGATTGCTAACTAAATTTGGGTTGATTGTGATCAAAGACTTTTACTACGGAAGAGAATTCAGAAAAGGAACAAACGAGAGGATTTTTAGTTCATCCTGATTTGATTTGTGGGAGAATTGGGGTATTTGGTAGTTGAGACGGACGGTGGAAGAGAAGCATGGCTAATTTCTGAACAGAATTACAAGAGAAGGATGGAAATGACGGGTAGAATCGGGAAATAAGTTGTAAGAGTAATGCAATGGTGAAAAATCTGTGAGGTTGGGAGAAAAGATTTTGGGTGGCCCTAGCGAAAGGAGCGTCGGACTCAACGGGAAATTTCATGACGAAATTTTCTCTCATCACTCCAAGCCAACTACAGTTTGAGAGAATCAGTTTAGAGTCAAAGAGATGAAATGGAATCAATCAAGTGTGAAGAAATGATGTGGATTCTGTAGATGGGGAAGGGAAGGTCTTCCTAAGACCGAAGAAGTGTGTCTAATTTTGCTCCAGTCCAATGTCAGTCCTCATCAAATGATATTTTCCCCTCTTTCACAACCACTAGTGACGACTACGACGACGACAACGACTCGTATACCTAACCGTCCACATCAAGAATCAAACGATTATTTTCTGATTTCCAGACTTTTTTCCTTTTCTCTTTTGCTGAACAATCAGTTCACTAATTGCATAACTTGCACCAGGCCGTCCCTCCCAAGTACTCCAACCTCAAACTCAATCCCTACTTAACTAATCATCTGCGCATTTTTTTATGTCTACGGTGGTCCGTCGTCCTAAAATTATTTTGGGTTTTCTTTTTGTTCTCTACTCTTTTTTCTCACTTTAGTGCAGTCACACCCTGCCTCCGGAAACACTTGTGCACATTATGTGCTGGCACGTTTTCAAGGAGTGAAAGGTATACAATTAGGAGGTTCCTTAAATTCTTTGCTTGCTCAGATTCTGAGTCAGGTCTCTTGTCAAGGTTTTGCTGGAAATTCTCACACAGAAATTGGTCGCCTATGGCAGGATGCAAGAATGCTCCTCATTTGGAGAAAGTTTTCTGGACTTTCTCCATACATGTAGTCTGCACGTCAAAGTTCTTTTCTGTTCGAGTTGAGGTCTGCCAACATTGACTGAAGTGAACTCAAGATTTTTGTAATTGCGTGCCTCCATGACTAATCGGTATTTGACTTCAAGCTGCTACGCTTAAATGACTCGAAGGCTTGAGTTTGAGTGACTTGCCACTTGTTAAGGTTAAGCCATCTTGGCTTCAATTTAATGCATTGCACTCATACAGTACCACTAATGCAAGTGTTGACTTAGGTCTGAAAATACACGTATAGGGCTGACATTGATGGTATGACTTTTATCTGCCCATCTGCAGTATGTATGCCTTGTTCCTTAAATTTAAAAAACAAAAAGCGTCTTCCAACTATCTCATTTCTCGGCCAGAATCGGATGAGTAGCTTTCATCATGACCAGGGCACGACGGGACATGTGATTCGGAGGTCACGCTGAGTTTCTCCATGAAAAAGATAAGCCGCCGATGAAGAGAAATGTAGGTAGAAATTGAACAATAATAATAGAGACCGGAGTTACCCCATGCCGAGGTTTCGGAGGCAAGCACTGGGCATTACAATGCATTTACCGTCAACCTGGGGAGAGATGTTATTCAATATAGTCGTTATTTATAAGTAATGGTATATTCCTAGAACACAGACCAACCTCGGTCCCACTGCAAAGGTTCATGAGTAGCCACGGTAGAAAATCTACCAAGAAATATGAAAAAAGAATGGAATCTGTTCAATTTTGACCAAAGAAAGAAGAAGATAGGGCTGGACCAAGAGAAGGTGGAATAAAAATTGAAACTTTTATTGCTTCCTCATAACTTAAGGCTAGCTGAGCAGAAGCAACTTTAGGACTTTGTATATTTTCTATTCCTGCCGTGCCGTGCCTGGGCTGCTGCAGCATGGCCTGAATCCTACATGTATCCATTTCTGAATCTTAAGTCAATCTCTCTTGCATTTTTATAGATTTCTACTTATGGCTTCTTACTAGGAAACTTGGTCTACCCTGCAATTGCTATCCATTGTAATATCAACTTCTTTCAGATTTACGACTGATAAATAAATGGAGCACCAAGACCTGTGCGAAAGACAGGAATTCGTAATATATAATGTCGAAGAGTTATTGTCCAAACTAATATCTTCATTCCTTAACTCAACTTATGAGCTTTCATTCGTTTTTTTTCTGCCTGGACTCGATTACTCAAGTTCCTTGTGGTGCTTCACCAATACACGGCTCTGACTTACCCAATTAATCTTTCAAGGAGCGGTAAAAGATCATCAGTTTTAGATTGCTTGATCTTCGCAAAGATCCATTTGATGGCATTTTCTGGATTTATACTCCCTCATTTGGCTTTATTCAATTCCTATTTGGAAAGTAGTATGCAGGCCGATTTGAGTTTTGCAATTATCTACAAACCTAAATTAGGCTAAAAATTTAAACATGGAAATTCTTAGGGCTGGTCTTCTTAAATAAAGCCAGGAGTCCTGCCGTCATTGTTCACATTAGTTTTTTGAAATACTTGTTCAATATATTTCAATTATGTATTCCAGAGGTTTGTTACAATATATTAATTATTGAATTTGTATATTTCCAGGTTTCGCTCTTGTCTCAAAATGGCGAACACTGGTGCAGCCAACCTGGTTGGAAAGGTATTCTTCAACATCATTCAGACGCATTGTTTCGTCATCAAGCCAGAAAAGACTTGTGTGAGCGACAGCTCTTGGTGGCGAAAATGTCTAAAATATGAAGTCACTAAGACAGCTCATATCAAGGAACCAAAACCATATTAAACCATGGCTGCAGAAAGGATTAAATCAAACAAGAGTCCGCAAGGAACGAATCTCCATCGCAGGCAGAATTTATTGTGCTGTAATTCTTGACGTTCTGTCAACCAAATAACCCACATTCCACGTCACACCATTTTAGTCAACTAGTATGTATTTTAGAAAACTTAATTTACAATTGTCGTTCTACAGATTTACACAATAGGAACTCTAATCGTGCTGCTATGTCTGTTCTGTCGACAGATTTGTATAATAGACAAAATGAGTTATTTACCAAAGATAGTCAATAGTTCGAGAACTCTAGATTCGGAATCTGTTCATAAATTGAAGATAATTCTGTTGAGATTAGTTAATGAAGCTTTTAGAACAATAAATTCGGTCTGGAATAATACTCAATAATTGTTAATCATTCAAGTTATTTATTTTATCTAGAAATATTCTGAACTGTTAAATTGGCGATACCTTGCTGAATTTTGTTAGTTGAGAACTTTATATCAATCAAGATGTTAGCGTAAGCAACACTCTGCAGCAAACGGTGCCCTGCTCCGTTTCACCATTAATTTATTTTTTTAAATTGCAATTTATTTAGTGAAATAAGTTAGGTTTAAACAATTCCAGAAAAAAATAAGTTGTGATTGTAGTAATATGATTGCAAATTCACGAATTATGATTTTTGCACAGTTTTGCCATATTCGCGAATTCTAATTATGGTATTCTTCTAGAACAATTCCTTTATTAGCTTGAATTTCATTAAAGTGAATTGTGATTAGCTATTGAAGCCAAGTTTACTTGAATTTATATTGTTTTTTTGCGCTAAATTAAGTAGGCCTGCACTCAAAGTAGGTTGAGATTGTTAGAAATATAATTGATGCCGATTGATGTTGTGGTAGCTATAAATTTCAACTTCAGAGTTTTAACTTATCTGTGGTCAAGCACAGTTGCTAATTTTTAAACTGTGAACTATAAAATTCCCAAAAATGTCATCTATTCTAACGCTGACCTTTGTATTAATATTTAATGAATTCAAAATCAATTTCAACAAATTGAAGTATACATATGTTGGCTTAAGTTTTATAGTCTACTCAGCAGACTCAGCACTACAGCAAGGATAATGCATTTTGAATATATATAAGCAATACTAGAATATTATAGTTTATACTAATTGAATGTGCATAAAATACAACCAAGTGTGATACCCTACATGTAGCCTCTAAACGGTATACAACCGAGCAGCAATAATAACTTTCCAGATATCTTGAAGTTGGTGATAAACACACAGGTTACCTAATGACAAATCATCTCCAGCTTGCAATGTATCGCAGCAAGGGCTTATAAATGTTATAGCATGTAAAAGTGTTCCTCTTAGTCTTCAAAAACAAAACCGTGATAAGACTTCAAAATAGCAATAAATGAATCAATTATGTTGCCCATGAATCTCTTTCAGCATTGCCTTCAAAGTTACTTAAATCCACCAGAGCCAGGATCTTTATCAATATATCGTCCTATTTCTTCAAAAGTACTCATTTGACCATTACAATTTTTTTTAAAAGTTTTATTAATTTTTATGCAGTAATGTTTAAGGCATTGCCGTCACACAATCCGTGAAATTATGTGAAGATAAAGGCATAAAGTAAATGAAGACAAGAAAACGTCATAAAATCGATCAAAGTCGAACAGAATCCTCGGCTAGGACACACTTAAAGCCATTTCCAGTGATGGATAAGTGGCTCGAACTCATATTTATCGGGCATTCCCAAGTGCCGGTCATTTTTGAAATCAGACTTGGACCATTCGAATGGTGGAATGTTGGAATTGTGAGTTGGACCACCGATCGCTATGAACTGCTGGAGAAGGAATAAGTCCAGATTTGCCAACTTCATATCAGTTGCACCACTCTTCCTGTGGCCTAATGAATTTGAAAACGACAACTGTAAGCATTTGGTCAATAATAGGTCTACAAGTTAGTGTTGGTGATAATCTTACCCAGCAGATAGAATGGATAAGTTCCATTTGCAGGATTAAGATCACAACGAGATGAAATAGCATTGAC
The DNA here is from genome assembly GCA_034699705.1 of Hymenaphorura dentifera. Lineage (NCBI taxonomy): Eukaryota > Metazoa > Arthropoda > Collembola > Poduromorpha > Onychiuridae > Hymenaphorura > Hymenaphorura dentifera. Next base: position 31,528 of record JAQGCM010000108.1, read on the forward strand.
AGCACTGTATGGTGGCTTGCAATCGCACTTTGAGAGTTCATCATGCTGATAATCATTGTACCTCATCAATTTCATCATCGACTCAAGATCTTCCACACTTCCTTGATCCCGAGCAAATATTTTCGCACGAGGAGTCGATTCATACGAAAAGAAATCGCCATACTTTTGAACCATTTTTGGATATCCGCTTGCTTCATAGATTTTTTTGAAGTACGGGGAATTGTAAGACGCCCAGTACCCTTGTTTCTGCAGAATTGGTGTTACGTCTTCAGAAACAACCATACCTGCAAAGCGAAAAATGGCAAAAATTTATAAGATTTGCAATTGATCAAGTTACCGCAACAAATAATCTAGCTAGCTAACTAACCTGGCAATTGTTCAAGGACCCAGAGTAAATTCTTTTGGATTGGCCTTCCTGGTTCGAAAACGCCATAGTCGAGAACCATCCATTGATTGTTGTATGTGCCAGAATTATAGCGACTAAAAAGTTTTGTCCACTGACGACCGTTAGTTGCGAGTCGATTTGCGACCATCGTTCGAAGTCCAGTGAATATCTTTTGAGCAACAATGACAAACAATGACAAATATAACATTCTAATTGCATATATTGCAAAAAATTTAACTTTGATTACCGAATTGGTAGCCGAAATATTTCCCCACAAATCATTATTGTAATTCTCTAGCGTAGTCTCCATAACTAAAAGTCCAGCTGAAGTAGTGTAATAATCGTCCATTGAGAAAATAATTCCAGGATACGAACTCATCGAAATACTTTCTGCCGGCACAGTTGGACTCCCTTTCTGAGCAGAAGTCTTGTACGCAAAATTGTAGCGCTTGATAAGACGGATCATACTCTGATAACTAAATCAATGTGCTGATTAGCTAAACTTGCACATTTTAAATTGGACAGAGATTTCGGCTTTATTGCATGAGAAAAACTAACCTGCTCCAGGTGACATGCGAAGCGTAAATATCTTTCCCACCGATCAGTTTGATAAGCGCAGAGCAATGGCCATCTCTCATTTGAATTTTTTTGTTGGGATTTGGATTCAGTGCAGACTCCAAATCACCAAGGTCTCCAAATATATTCATGAACCTGGGAATTCAAGGCTTCAATTTTTAATCAATCGCAATTTTCTTAACAGGCTGTAATTAAGAGGGAAAGCCACAAATTTTCTAGAACCACATCGACTGGAGATATTTTGAAAGATCGCTTGGAATATCGAAAATAATTATTGCTGAGGTCTGATTGCAAACTCAATACTCAAATTTCGATTTGTGGTGAATTATTGCAATTTAAAATGTATTGTATGGGGAAAAAGCAAAAGGATTGCCATTGGCTCAATACTTTTTAGCAGGCTGGACGCCCTAAGATTATACGACAGATATAACATACAGATATAAAACTTTGTGTTGACTTGAGTCTTGTACGACTTGTCCACGCTAAGTAATTTCGAAAATTCGCCTGAATTTGAGTATTGCAATTTGCCACTTCGGCAATAATTTGTTTTATATTTTATGCTATTTTATAAAAAATCCATCCGATTTGATTCTGGGTTCTAGCCATCCCTCTTTAGGATTGCTGATTCATATTAGGGAATACTGCATACAAAAAATCGTTGAATGGAATCTGCATGGCAGTTCCATTAGCAGCTTTTCTGAATCCTGCAACTAGACCTTCAATCTGCTGTACGACTAAATTTGTCTGGAACCAATACGAGGTTGTGTTTTTGTACTGGTCAATATTCTTCTGCAACCATGCGCCATTCTGAGAAATGTATTTGTCGACATATTTGCAAATTACAGCCTTATCATCGCAATAGGTCTGCAAATTCAAAACATAAATTAGCATTGAAATACTTCTTTAGCTTGAAAAATTCCAATATCAGAAGCGTCGTTAATATTTCAAGATATCTTGCAGAATTTATACTAACAAAATAATCTCAGCTCTGGTTTTACCTCAATTATATTTTTCCAGTAGTAATAAATCAGATCTCGAGTGAGATATCCCTCAGCCAAGCCTGCAGCGAAAGCTTGCATATTATCAGGCCAAGACGGCTTTGTTTCAACTTCTAGAAATCCCCAGCCAGTTTTATTTGCAAGATTCTGGTAACGAGCTTTTGCTACCCAGTCCAAATTGCGAGGGTCTGGATCTGCATAACCAATTGCAAAAATCTGCGAAAGGAAAAATGGCTTGGAATTTGCTTTCACACAAGAGCCGATTTTCGTAACTTATTGTGTATTCAGAGTATCCATATTGTTGCAATAGTTTCTTTGACTCAAGCGAACTTACTTTGATTTCATATCCTTTTTCCTTTGTCCAAGTTACGTAAGCAAATTTGCTGTGAATGTGCGGTGGGGGTGGAGCAGAAGGAATGCTTTCCGCAAGTACTAGGAAGGCACACAGAAGTGCCGTAGCAGCAATGACATGGCTCATAATTCTGTCGAATGTCTTCGACATGTTGCTTGCTATTTGCCGATGTTCTCGCAAGTGTTGCTCTGAAATTTCATAGGACAAAAGAATATTGAGCCTAATTTTGTTATGAACATGAACTCTTTTTATTTACTCAAGATATTCTATGCAAAGCGTACAAATAAATCAACTAGATTGAGAGAGATAGTTTGACAAGGTCAGGACAGACATGGGGTCATAGGTCGTCATCCATACTCTGCCTTGGATAACAATTTGAGATTATTCTGCACTTGTATAGAGGGCTCAAAAACAAATAAGGACTTCTGTTAATTTTCCAAACCTTATTGTAATCAAGCGAGAGATAGGGTTTGACCATTCGACCCTTGCCTACCAGAACAAGCTGCACAATTTTGGAAAGTTTCTACTTGGAAATTGTCATCAGCGATAAATGCAAAATTTATGATTTCACATGCGGTGCAGTTAAGAATTAACGATTCTTTGTGTATCAAATGCCTGGCACTTATTCATGTAAAGTAACCTAACCTAACTGACTTCTTGCACTTGCCCTATATATCTGTGTACGTAGAAATAAAATTAAACTACCCGTTCTGCAATATCTGACGCAAGACGCAGCTAGATCAAATGAAAGTGTGCAAAATTACGAGCAAACGGAACTGTCAACTTCAAGTTCTTTATAAAGCTTAATCATACGTAATATTTTATTGTAAATGTTACTGCTACCAACCACATTGTGTGAATTTGTCAACTGTTACGATCTCACGGTCAGACAATAACATGTACTTTCTTCTGCAGAGAAAAATATCCTCGCGTAAACTTATCCCTATTCTTTATGAGAAAGTTTGCTCTCATACGTCAAATGTAATTTTATAACCTTGACTCGTCAAGACGTAATATGAGTATGAAAGTTGGATGCAAAAAAAATATTTTGAAATAAAACTAATCCATAGGTTGTGAGGTTCAAATAATTTAACGTACGTAGACCAATGGAAAGGTGAAAATTGAGCTGCATTCTTCTCTACTAATAACTAAATAAGTTTTTACTTACATGATCGGTTGCCCTTTAAATAATCCGGCGACGCGACAGCACAATTCAAGAAGTTGTCCAAGTACCGACTTGTACTCTCAGACTGAGGATGCTGGGGACCACTGACTGAATGGTCTGAAGAGATCAACTTATATAATACTACTTCACTTGGATTCTGAATTATGCAGTTCTACTGGGCATTGCAATGGTTTGTAGTTCACTCAGAATCAGATCTCAGATGTTCAGAATCCACCAGTCCAGCAGTAAAGTAGCCCCAAGCATTTAGTACTTTTTTTCTCGTCATACTGTAGTCAACTGGATTGTTATATCGTACCGGCCGGCAAGATTGCAGCAAACATGATCTTTATCAGATTCTGAGAGGTCTCATCAATGAAGTTTCCCAGTCTTATTCTTTGCTTTGGTCGACAACGATGCAACTCAATATTTGCAGGAATTACAAATGCAGTGAAAAAGGGCTTGAACCTGTAAATGGCTTTGGGAATAGTTTAATGTCGCAGTAATAATATCGAGCAAAAGTGATTTTTAAAGTAACGAAAGAATTTAGGGCGAATCCTTGCAAATCTAAAAAATGCTGATTTGTGCATGCTGAAAGAAACTTGTTGGGATTGCGCATTAGCGTTAGCCTATCATTTTTGTTGCTTTGAAATAGAATCTGCAATTGTGCACCGACCAGTGCAGTCATGCCCTGGTATGATGTTTTCTTACACAGAATTTGCAACTTTTAATATTTGGGTCTCACTTGATTTGATTTCATAAAATGGCAGACAAGTACATCTTTTCACCCCGTGTCATTATAATTATACGACAAAAATGCATTGTTAAATGTTAAAAGGATCATTGGCAGAATTTTGTAAATCTGCATTAAGGGTCCATCAATCTCTAACTAAACGTGCTGGAGTAGTGGTATCTTTTCATTTGCAGTTGGCATCGCCATTTCAATTACAATGACAAGGATTGGAATTGTTAAGGTGATCACATTTCTTGAAACCCTTATTTTAATCGTGGTTTGACAACGCAAATTTTTTTACTTCCTGAATGGTTTCAAGTCTTGTTTTGCAATGCATTTTTGTGAACTTCTCATGTGAAGAGGTATTAAAGCTGATTCTAAGCAACACGAAAATGCTGCAGTACATTTGTTTAACATTTTGCAAAGTTGGTTCATGTTAAAACAAAAATTGGCAAACAGGAAACATTCCAGCATTGTTTCGGCTTTGCTGAAAGTGAGGTAGCGAAGAGAACATTAGAATAGGTCGGGCTGGCAAAAGTTGCAGCTGCGTTTGCAAAGATAAAAAATACGAGGGAACAACATTCGGTGCTTGCAAGAAGAACTTGCTGTTGGGAGGGATGGGCTTTCTAATGTTATATAGAATCGGTGAGAAAGGTTGTGATTTTCGGAATCCTGTTGCGATGGGGTCTAACTTTATGTGAATTTTTTTAAATTAACTACATTTATTAAGGACACGTTAAGATGATTAACAAACGGATCGATTTAGAATTGTTACTTCTCAAATATTATATCTCTGTATATTTAATCATGTTTTCGCTAAACTCATTTATCGAGCCATTAGCAATCATGATTTTGTTTCAAAACAGTTTCGAACTAAAACTCGGATAATTGCTTTTTAATTTACTAAATGCGAACATATCCACCTCCCCCCGAACTTATGAAGCCTAAATGTTCACCGAAAGGCACATGGGTGTTAAGCAAGTCTGCGCTCTGGTTTGAACCTTCTGCTGTCATTACCGATCTTGGAAGAGAACTGCTGTCATTACCGATCTTGGAAGAGAACTACCAAAACAACTTATTAATTCTCCGAGAATACATCGGTTTCCATTGCATTCAAACCAGGAAATAATTAAAAACTGCTTCGAATAGTAAGCTTGGAAATTATATTTCTACTGATCAAGCTAAATTCCTTAGCTCATAGATTTCATTAAGAATATCTCATTTACAACAATTTGAAGAAGATAACGATAATTATTGACATTGTTTGCGTTATAAAAACATTTGTTGAAAATCCCAAAGCTATTCTATTGAATACAATAATTGAAACAAAAGATCATGAAAACGATTCGTTAAGAATATGAATTAGTGGGCAAATATTATTAACAATTTCTTACATTAACTTATATAACAAAAGTATATGGATACTCTGGTGCAGGTGCCCGAATCATTATTTTTTAAAAATTTCGTCTGCTACTTCGGCTTCCTTTCCGTGGACGTAGTCTTTGCTTTCATCTCCATTCAAACAGAACAGTAGTCCCATATTGTGAACTATAGTGTGAATTATGAATGGCTGACTGAACGAAATATATAAGCATGTTCTTTTTTTATTCAAGGTCCGACTGAAAGTTTAGTACAATAGTGATATTGAATTCAACACTACATTTTGCCTTCCCGACCCAAAAGAATTGGTTGGTTCAGAAGGAACTGAAATTCTCAAGAAAATGAAGATCAACGAAAAGAATTTGGCAGCTTTCGCAACATCTGGAAACCAAATTGACCGTGACGGCTACTTGATGAAAAAGGGCGATGGAAACAAGAATTTCGCAAAACGTTGGTTCGTTCTCAAGGGCAACTTACTCTTCTATTTTGACAAACGGAATGACCGAGAACCCATTGGAGTTATCATTCTTGAAGGAAGTACGATGGAGTTGGCAGAAAGTGAACTGGAAGAACATTTTTGCTTCGAAATTGTTTTTCCATCAAGATCTTACATTTTGAGTTCAGATTCTCAACAAGATATGGAACAATGGATGAAGTCGCTAGCCTGCTCTAGTTACGACTACGTTAAACTGATGGCTGCCGAACTTCAAAGACAGCTTGATGAGCTGTGCAGCAATCCAACCCACGGTAAATTAATTAAATAATTAACAGTGCATCAGGATTTTCGGGGATTCATTTTAAGCAAAACCCAAGGTTATCCCTGAAGGAAATATCTTCAACAAAGTACATATCTAATTTGACATCGAAGGGACCTTCGGTTATTTTGAGTCATTCACTACACAATAATAATTTATGAGAAATATTCCGAGCCTCGTTAAATATAATCTAACTGGCCTGTCAACTGCGAAGCTTTGCTAGCTGGCTTATACATTTGTGCTTGATAAAGTCGGCGTACAGTTGTCAGGTTTTCCGATTAGACATACATTTTAACAGCTATATCGATCTCCATTTTCCGATTTCCATAAATCTCACCAAAACTTGGTGTTTTAAATTCTTGGGATTAAACGCACGATAATTGAAGAGAAATCTGTGAAACTCTTTTAAGAATTTTATTT
>JAQGCM010000109.1:0-38251 GCA_034699705.1 Hymenaphorura dentifera
CGCATGTCCAAACTCAAAAATTCCACGGGCTTAACAAAAAAGAAACCCGTGCGTAGCACGGGTCCCACTGCTAGTATTAAAATACTGATGTTGGCGTTTTGCTATAATACAGTAGCTATAATACAGTATTTCATCTCGTTGTTTTGTGAAGTTTAGTAAAACCAATCCTAACTTCCCAATCCCAGCAAATGTAAACTTCCAATTTTTACAATCCGTATAAATTTCAACGTGCCAATCTACCAATTACCAACTTCCACCTACTAGAAAAGTAAAACTAACCTGGCAGATGCACTTTTCAAAATCTAATTAAGAAATTGATTCATCCCAGACGACTTGGCCAATTCAATTCGTGTGGTAGTGTCCTTTGATCAGAAACAATCTTGGGGGGTTTAGCCAAGAACCAAGACCTCACACGCACTTTACTACACTACACTCCACATCTCCTGTTTTATTATTATTCTTCCCAGATTGCCGTGCCGTGCGCTGTGCGGCCTTAACCGTGTATTTATTAGGTAAGAAATTGTAAGATGGCTTGCATTGCATTGCATTGTGGGACAATGTATTGCATTGCATTGCATTGTATTGTGTCCATAATCCAATCTATTCCACGCATGCAAGGAATAAAGAAAAACACCTTTATAATGGGAATCCTATCCTCCAACAAGAAGAAAGATTGTTGTATGCATACGTATATTCATGCAAGCATGTGATGTGATGTAAGAAAAAATACCATGTAGCAGCAAGATAAGGGTCTACTTTTTACGTACTACTAAATCCAAATCCAAGTACTATGTGCGTATGGTTGTGTTGGTGGTGCGATGCAGTGCAGTGTGCAGTAATGGCGTGTCAAATTGAGTAATTCGTTCCAGCCTTTTTTAAACACCTTCCTTCCATCTCCAAGTGCAGTCTGCACTCTGCATTCTGCACTGTGCAGAGCAATGCAGTATGTTGTGCTTGTGTGTGTATGTTTGTCGACATGTGTAAGGAACATTGTAGAGCATAAAGAACCTGTGGGATTGTGCAATAGCAATAGAAATACAACAGAGCAATCCTTGAAATGCTTCCAGACAAATTAGTCAATCTGCTCCTGTACGCTTCTCATCGAATCTGAAGAGTGCAGTGTGTGCGGTGGCATCATTGTATTTGTTTGGGAGCAGGAAGCAGCAGCACATTCTCAAGAGAGATTTAATTAATTGGGGTCTACCCCGTGCTCCTGAACTTTAAATTTTTTATTCAGTGAACCAAATCTGTTCAAATTAGAGAAGCTTGTTTATCTAATCCTTCCAAACAAGCAGAGAATAATCAAAATCAAAAATGCATTTGTTAGAAATCATGAGCGGCGATCTACAATCGGTTCGGCCCAAAACTATCTCAATATTTTTGTCTCTAATCGAGAGTCCTCTGCGTTCTCTTATAATTCTAGACAACAAAATCAAAGTAGGATACACAATTTCGAAAGATTTAGAAAGATGCGTCTCTCACAATCAGTAAATTCTTTGATCATTTTTAGAGGATTTACAGGTGACGTGAGGCTGACCTATGAAGTGTGCTCAATCTAAAAATACTGCATTTGATATACAGTTTGTGGAAGTGTCCAAATTAAATAAGGAAATGAATAAACTTTTTGTACCATCTTCTTTTCTAACCATGTAGTTTTTCAGTAGTTGGTGAACTCAACCTCACAAACTATCGAAATACCTCGAAGACAAATCAGATTTACTTAAAGCAACACAATTTTGAATTGCTTGAATACTTTAAAAACTCAGCAACCATATTTTCGTACAATTTGTGGTGGCAAATTATATAATCACTTTGTGATGATCATTTTTTGAAAGAATGCGTTAGTCTAGTGTTCCTACGAATACGGGGTACGAATGAATTCTTAGTCTCCGAAATCCAATTCAATGCTTGAGCATTGCCAACCTAAAAATAATTGTGTTGGTGGCTGTGCTTGTCTTTCAAATTCCGTGGTTGCCCTGTAGAGTACAGTTCAGTGAAATTTGATAGTTCTGCGAAAATCTTGAGGTTGAGAAAATATTGTTTACAGAATTCTCAAAGCAATCTCATGCATCTGCATCTGGTACAAAATTACTTGTACGTTGTATCAACATGTAAAAATACCTTGTAAATATCAAATATTGCGATCATGAAATCATTCACAGCCCGTAAAAATAAAAAGTTTAATTCAAGGAATAAGTCAACTTTTCAATGGAAAATCGTCAATCAAATTAAGCCAGGAATGACGGTCAAATTCAATACGAACCCCTTTGCAATAAAATTGTCTTCGGTTCGGTTTTGAAAAAATTCAAAATATCGTATTGCACTGCAAGGTAATGGTGGCAATATTGTTTGTGTAGTTTCACTAGAAGTGACATAGTTGTTGTTCGACAGTCTGCAATCTGCATTCGAAGCACTCGGGTGGAGGTGGAGCCCCGTACGCGGAAGAAAAAATTCGAAAACAAAACGTAATTCGTAATCATAAACAAAACGATACGAAACAAGGTTTACGTTTAGCGATATATCAATTGCATAAAATGTTCACTAGCCTTTGGTTTGATGAATCAATTCATTAAAAATTCCGCCACTTGTTCAAGGGTTCGAAATAACAAGAATATTAGTCGACTAATTCATGGCTTAATTGAAGTTATTAGTTGTTAACTTTCTTCTGCAACATTTCGGAGTCAACCTAGCCAAAACCCATACCAGGTGTAATGAAACTTCTACCGAGCTTTCTCCACCACACACTAGGTTATGTTTTCTTTGCATTTGTTTGACTCTGCTTCTGCTCTACTTGTGTCGTCGTGTTACACTTCCTCTGCCCAAAACCGTAATCCATTCTTGAGGAATAATTGATTTGAATTTATGCATGGAGAGCGTACAATGAAATGCCATGCCTTCATTTCATTTCCTATCCCTGCGTTCGTTTCGTTACTTTATATGGAAGGTAGGCATGCACAGTACAGAACCACTACTAGCACTAGCAAAGCACAGCACAGCGGACATTTAATAATACACCTTGACTACAAATAAAACAAGCTGCGTGGCATGTGTTCGTTCGTATACAATGGAATGGAACTAACGCGTTCCTGTACGTCCACAGTCAGTAAAGCCAAAGCCAAAACCAAATGCATTCTCAGTGTCAGCCAGCACCAAAGGCTTTGAGCCTTTGCATTGCATTGCTTGCATGCTTGCTTATGCTTCCACAAAAACACTTTCCGCCTTGACATCAATGCATAACAAATCCAGACGATATTCATGCACTCCAACAACGTCCTACTCTATCCATTCCTATTGCTCCTTGCCTCCGAAATGTGCTTTCCATGAGAAAATTTATTGGAATTGATCTAAATCTTGAATAACACATGGCCGGCCAACAACCACAAAAGCTCAAGTTCATTTGGGAAGCCAGTCAAGAAAATGCGGTCAGAAGTTTACAAACCGTCGGCGTACACAAAAACTTATTTACGAGAGAAAGAAATAGCCCACAAGTTTCCTGCCAATTTAGCCAGAGTTTATTGAAACTTCCTTTTAATGTTTCAGTTTGGAACCTAGACTTTACTATCAATTTCATTTCAGCATCGTCCACTCTTCAACTGAGGACAATCATATTGCAGATCTGAACATCGAAGAATTTATTTTGTTTGACGCAAATTTACTCAACAAAACAAAAAAAAAGGTGTACAAGTGTGATTGATCTATAGGCAAACTACTTTAATGGATTTTAATTTCAAATGAATTCGGTACTTTATTATAAAATTCTCATTAGTTCATCTCGGCCAAAAGTTATCTGTTTTGGGGGTGCCCAAATCCGGTTCAAAAACCAACTTGCTCGCTCGACGGTGTAATAAATGAAATGCCCTGCCCAGCCCAATAGTCAAAATCCGAATAACAAAAACACTTTGAGTTGTCCCAAGAAACTCTTCGAGACCATGTAATGCCACGCATTGGGAATGAGAATAAGAAAGAAGAAGGAACCTAAAGGTAATCTAGTTTAAGATGACAAAAGGAATTTTGGGGTCTGGGAGTGAGACGTGAAGTTTTTCAAGGGTATCTCGAGCCAAACTCAACTCCTGCTCTGCTCTGCTCAGCCCAAATCCTTCTCTTGCCTGTGCCACTTGGCCACTTGCTCAACTTCAGGACACAAGCGAAAACCTTTTGGATTTATTGATGGCTAGAGGCACGCCCAGGGCAAGGGTAAGGGTCAACCTCAAATACCCCTTTTAATCTTCTAGGATTTTACTTTTAAGTGAAGCAAAGGATATGTTTAAATATGTACTGCATTAAAAGGGTTACACTAGTGAAAGTACTTCGAGAGCTCATAATGTGTGGACTACGTACGACTAAATAAATTTGTTCAGACAAGAAGAGAATCGATTTCTGATAATACTTTGTTTGCAAAAGCCTCCCCCGAATTAAACTCTACTCTCTCGCCGAGCCGACTCTGGACCCAATAAAGCCTTCTAAAACTTTTGATTTAAGGAATGGGACAAAATAATCTTTCGGAAGTTGAGTCGGTCGAGTCGACTGAGAGCAATATTTCCAACCTTCTGCTTGAGCCAGGTCTCTAAACCTTAAATCGAATCGTACGTACGTACGGACTCACGTACGTAATCCAATCCAACTCCAATGTTAATATAACTCAACGATTATAGAAAAACTCATAATAATTAAATATTGAAACGTTTGTTTCTGGACCGGAATCCGTGGAATGCGTGCTCTCTGACCATTTTTTCTTGCTCAGTTGTTGATGCTAAAAAAGCATCCAACCCTGAAATATCAGTGTATTACTTTCTCTGATTTATATACTCAAGCTGCACTCGAAACATTTTTGAGCCAAACCTTTTTGCAGTCGTAGTGAGGTTTATAAGTACTTCATTTGCGTGCTGATGCTCAGTCTCAGTTTTTGCAAGCGAGTGAGTGAGTACATTAGAGTACAACTAGAGCTCTGCTCAAGGAAACCCATACATAAATTCATGAACTTATAGAAACATTTAACAACCATTATATTTCACAGATGTGCTCTGCTCTGCATTTGTATGTATGTACGTGAATTATTTATCTGCTCTAGTCTACAACTCTACAACACTCGACTTTACTTTACTCTTATGCATGCAGCATGCATGTTGCAAAAACTAACCTTATTATCTCAAAATGCACAAACACCACCACCTAGTCCTAACACACAGCAGAGACTGTAGAGACAGAGAGCTCAATGCGATGCATTGGAATGAATGGCTGGCTGGTGAGTTGAATCAGTTCAGTTGAATGTGAATGTGAGAACAAACCAGACAATTAAACTAACACCAGACACACTAGCAAGCAAAACGCAACTTGTTTTCTCATCCATCATCGTCGTTTACCAACCATGTCTATCATTATAGGTGTTGATTAACAAAATATTGTAATTGAATTGGATGAGTTAGTACTGTAGTAGAACAGAGTCAGAGTCAGAGTTTACTCAACTTCAATTCAAATAAAAATAATTCGACTCAAGCACAGCATCATTCACGCTAGCTATTCCCTGCTCTCAAAAACTGTGCATGTCCATAGTCCCTTCACTCCTTTTACAAACAAGGTCTACAGGCAAAGCATTCCTCCGAGTTTTTTTCTCTGGCTCATACCGTGCACCGATGCAATGGCTTGTAAACCAAACCTCAAATGGACAAACTTATTACATGGGTTTCAATTTCTTTACTTTTGTACACTCGATTGCACGCGAAGCAATGAAAAGAAGAAAGAATGGAATGAGCCAGTCAGGCAGGATTTGAAGTTTTCACCGGAACTCGGTTCCGTCCCGTCGTTCCGGAAGCTTTTAAATGTTTGCAAAGGCAGAAAATGTGTTTTCCACTGCACAGCCAGAAAAAATGCAACCGCATCGAGTGCCATTCTCTCTCTAACTGCTGGATAGGATCAAATCAGGAATAGACGCTAATTTTAACAGTTGATTCGATTCTTCGTCATGAAGTCATTTTGACAAGAATTCTGAATTGCGATCTTGTACTTAAACATTGGCTGACGTGTTTAACATTAACATAAAGAATTGGCTATGGCAGACATTAGACATGGGACTTTACATTTACAACGGCATGTCAGGCTAACCTTTAACGTAATTAAATACCATTTACGCATCATTTTTATCAGTTGCAATGCAATTGCAAAGAAAATGAGTAAATAGACTCGGCAAAACTCACTATTCCAACGAGCTTTCCAGACCCAGCTAACGTAACAAAATAGTAGTAAACCACTAACTGATAATTTACGAAGCAAATACGCCAATCCCAGATAGTCAAATGATAGCGTTATGCAACACACAAGCTAACGAACGTAACGTGAAGATTATATTTGCGAGAAGGTTGAAACTGACACTGTGTTCGTACAATCATTTCCTACCTCTGCATGTACAAGTGCAAGTCACATTCAAGTCTCAAGTAAAAGATTTCTGGCAGTCCAACATTCCAACAACAAAAACACGAATTTCCTAAATAGTACAAAAAAATCTGATTCATTTCCAAACGTCTCCGGGAATGCAAGTAAACATGTTGTGCTCCTGTGTTCGTTTGAACTGCTATCAGCGTAGAAATGGATTGAATAGTAACTTCTGGCATTCTGACACGTTAGAGCACGAGATAGATACGCAAATGGCGACGTAATCTAACCGCAACGCGCTAACTGCGGCAGAACAAGTTAATTAATGAAGACCTCCGCATTGTATCCATCCGATACAAGTTCTAGTTTTAAATTAAAGAAGATCCCCCACGTCCATCAACATTAAGCTAATCCGTCTTAATTAAAAAAACTTACTAACCAGATCCAAGAAAACGTTCTAGTCGGAAAAACGCTAAAGAAATGTTAGAATTGAAACTCAATCTCCTCTCTAAATTTTCTCAACAACAAAATACAAAATTAATCATCAGGTATAAATAAATGAAATTTCTGCCGTTCGATCTCTCTCATCTCTTGGGCGAAGCTCTGCGTTGCGGTACTAATTTCACAGCAGAGCTTTTGTGAGAAAACCAGTGAATGCCTTACTTTGAGAGTAAAAAGGGTTTCCCGGAAATTCTGCAAAGAATTACCTTTCTCCTTTCCGTAATAGCGGTCAATTAATCGGTCCAGTAATGACAATGACACGAATCGCAGAGCATACGTACGTAGTACGTAGCTCAGAGTAAGTGAGTATGGCATGACACAGACATGACATGCTAGGCCGAGGCGAGGCCATATGCCAGGTTGAACAGAACTGAACTAAATGGCAATGCGTTTACATTTGGTTTGAACTTGAGCTGCTAGGCTAGGAAGCCAGCTGAAAATGTTGAAGCTCAAAGTATCCATTCGGATTCGACCCTTTCCCTTCACAAAATTATACAATTACACATTGTAAGTATACGATGGAGAGAATTGTGGCTCCTATCGTATCCTATCCTTCGCCTTCTAGCTACATAAATAAGTACGACTCTTACCGCCAGGTCGATATTCTACTCCGACATCAGAGAAGCAAACGTATTTGGTGTACGCTCCGCTAATGTCCTTCCATGCTCTTCCCCTGATCGGGCCTTTTTTCCCAGTCACCGCAATCACAATATCCTCAACTTCATCATTGACATCAACCTGCTCCTGCTCAAGGTGTTGCTGCTGCTGCTGTTCCTGATCCAAAATCCCAAATTCAGGGGTTATCACACTCACACTAGTCGCATTTGTATTCGTATTCTCTTTCGAATTTGTATTTGTATTCGTGAGGGTACTCGTCGTCGTCACACTCACGGTCACTGGGGGATGGTACACGGCGCTAGCGTTACTATTACACGTAGTTCGGTGATTTTGATTCACACTTAATGATTTTGCTCCACCATCCTTAGCAGTAGTTGTTGTTGACTGTTGTTTTTTGGGCGTTAGTTCTTTTTGATTCACGAGCGTTGTATTTGGAGCCAATTTCCCGGCTGTGGCCCCATTATTCTTTGAATTTGCAATTCCTTTCTTGTGCTCGGATTTGGTTGCGAAGGTCGGCACCACAGCTTTCGCGGGGGATGAGTTGGTGCTCCTAGTTTGTTGTTGCTCATTGTTGCTGAGAGGTTTGCCATTTGCTGTACTTGCACTATTATTATTGTTTCCATTGTTGCCTGAACCATTGTTATTACTTTTGTAGGCCTTTTCCTCGGAGCCATCGGATGTCATTGAAGTCATAATGCTGACAATCAGGGTTGGAGTTGAAAAAGAGGCTTCTGAAGGAAATACTGCCCCAAAGTCGGCTACGCCTACTCCTCTGTGGAATCCGGGTAGCAAAAGCTCAACGCAAATGTTTGTGTGTGAAACATGACACGAAGTTCGATGAAGTCATATGTATGTACTCATTAGCAGTTTACAAAATCGCACGAGTAACGTCGTGTGTGCGATCTGCGATGCGTTACTGGAATCACTTTAAAATTATACTTCACTTCCTTCACAACTGATTCGCTATAATTTGTAATTACACATGCACTGGGGAATACAATGCTGCTGCTATAAGTTTGTAAGTAGTAACCACTTGTGCCCGAATTGCTTGCACTTGTAAATGTCTTATTTGTGGTTGAGTGCGTTCTGGAAGTGGAAGTTCAGTTCAGTACAGGACAGAACTCTAACTTGGTTCCTTCCTTCCTTCCTTGTTGAGGACAAAAAAAATATTTGGAAGCAGCAGAAGAAAATAGGAAGTAAGAGAGAGAAATATCCAAGACAGCCAGTTTTTTTTCTCTTCCCTGGTAGCACTAGCAGCAGCACGAAGGATTGCGGACTTTCCTTATATTTTTTTCCGTTTCATTTCATTCCACTTTCCTCACGTTCTTGTGTGTGTGCCGTGTGCCGTGCTTGCTAGTTGTTCTGTATGTTCCTTCCTTCGCTTTTTGGAAGCAAAAGGATTTCTTGGTTACGTTTGCTCTGGTCTGGTCTGGTGATGTGCTGGCCTGGCTGTCGTGCTTTGGTTCACTCCGATTCTTTAGAGAAGAAAAGACTTGGCTTTCTCCCTTCTCCTCTTCCTTCGCTATGGAAATGACAGCGGAGAAAATCCAAAGGCAAAGCCAAAGCCAAGCAAGATTTTCTTCATTCAACCAACCGAGCAAAACCGAAAGAAAGAAAGGGACTTGGTGAGTGACTGAGTGAGAAATCAACTTGAAACGTCAGTTGCCACTTGCCTTTCTCTTCCTTCCTCAAATGTCAACCTGAAAGAATGAAACCAGATAAAAAAAACTGGGTGAGCAAATTACATATTTCATTACATGCATGCATGCAGTAGTCGGATTAAACCCTTCTTTCCACTTCGTACTCTTAGCTCAGCTCTTATTATCTACCTTTAGCTCTTGCACACATCCATACCCCCTACCCCTTGCTCTTGTATATCATTTGTTATATTTAATTTCTATTTAACAAGTTAGTTTCGATTTGTTGTTGTTCTCCGGGCTTAACTTTCAGAGTGAGCTGAGCACGTCTTAGACAGGTCAGTCTTCAGTCAGTCCCTTGCTTGTTTCGGGTGGTCTACGAACGTAACTCAACCTCTTTTTGCATTTCTCCACTGCACTGTCGCCATGTCATGTAGTAGCAAAATACAATTACGTATAACCAACATTATATTAGAGTGGGTCGATCACAATTCATGAATTTCACCAAGTCGATGGTGAATGTGTGTAGTAATGCCTGTGTTTCTGCTTACTTGTGTATGTGTCTGTGCAGTGCACACTGTGCAACAACATTGAAGGAAAACGAGTTTATTGTCAATAAAGTGTACGGTCTAACGTCTAACGCTAAGCACTAACGCTAGTAGTACGAAACATATAATTCCGACAACTGCTTACAGCTTACAGAATAAATCGAGTCCGTCAGTTTAACCGAAAACAACCCGGGTTCATGCATAATCCATTCTAGCCCTGGACCTAGTTTGGTTTATGTCTACACTAGCGCTCTGCCTTGCCTGCCCTGGCTCCTGCCATCCTGCATTTATTTATGGGATACCTGCTCTCCCAAGCTACGCCAGGCCGCAAGAATCTGTCAACTCTCACATAACATTTGTCACAAGGAGTTGGGGTGCGAACAGAGGGTCTTATTCGGGTAGTGCTTTTCTCACACTCTCAGCACAGGAGCCCACTCGAAAGACCATGATTCTGAAGCCTAAAGTTCAGAATTTGGATGACATTCCAAACTGTTCTAAAAGTTTTCAGCTAGGACCCGCACAAGAATAATTGTTCCAAATATTTACAGCCCTGTCTTTTTATAATATTGGCAATGTGCGGGGGTGATTAGTTTCCCTTTTGCGCCCACACTAGCTCAGCTCATCAAATTAACCCTTATAATAGCAGCCCAACCATCAAAAAAAGCCAACTCAACGTCATGTCAACCAAGCATGGTGTACGAGTTCAGGCGAATCTGTCATTCTTTTAGTCACACAATTGACTTGCAGCAGAAATACGCACGCACTCAAAAACCGCAAAAACCAGTATTGCAAGCTAAAACTTGTCCAATGTCCTGTCTATCCATTTTTTCTTAGCTAATATCAAATAAAAGACAAAGCAGCGAATGAATCAGTCATTGACATGTTTATATAACGACAGACCACAGAATGACTATCGATTATTGCGTTAGTCGGAAAAAAATCAAACAAAAGCATCGCATGAACTTGAAGAGCAAACTGAGCTATTCAATACAGTATCAATTGAAGGACTCGGATTAAATAGCTGAACCGAGCACAAAATTTGGCATTTTAAAGCTAAATGTGTCTTTGTCTATATATTCGAATACGTTTTTGGATCGCAAAAAGTCACTAGAAGAACAGAAAAAGTCTAGACCTGACTAGTCCTTGCAGCAAGGCAATGTATTATGTCCTATAAACTACCCATCACCAAGCAACAACCTTCGAATTCGGATTTCGGAAATGAGTCGATGCATTATACATACTTTTTTGCCATTGGAATTTTCAAGTTTTATTTTGTCGAATCGATATTGGCACATTGGCAGAACGAACGACATGACCTGATACACTTAGTCCACACAGTTTCGGTGAGTAGGCATGGAGGCATGGAGGCGATTTGGAAGGCTGAAAGGTAATAAGGAAGGATGTAGAATAGAATGTGATGTGATGTATGGAAACTTTTTCACTATTGAGGTCAAACGAGACAGAGGTTTCCGACCTTTTCCTAAAAGGATTTGAGGCTTATGCACTGCACCATGAACGGCCCAATATAATGTTTGAGTGTTGCAGCTGTGATATCGTTAAATGCAGTTGTTGAAAGTGCTGGTGCTGATGCTTGTGCAGTACATGCACCGACAACGTGACAATTAATCAGCCAACTAAATGTATCCAAAAGTTTCAGAACACTTCCATTTCTGAGCAAGTGTTGTCCAGTACAAAAATTGTAATCAAGACTTGTAAACAAAGCGAGTAAAGGACAAAGGACTACTACCAAAAAATTGCAACCTGGTCAGCTTGTTGCAAATCTTTGCATACCAAATATTTTGCTACCTGCTATAGTTGCTAGTAATCTGATTATATCTCGTGAAAACTTGGATCGGTATTTAAATATACAATTATAATTCACGATTTCTGCTATTCGATTTTCGTACTGAAAATGTGAAAAGTTGCGTTTCGGATCAGCGTTATCTGAATCATAGCTTGTGGTAAGTTTCGGATACATTTTGGCCAGGCTTTTGGCCTTGGATGTGTATTAAGTTCAGCGTTCATAACATGACAACCCGCCCCCACAACAGCCCGCCCGCCCCCGGTTGGACAGTTACTAGTTACTCTTGTCCAGGTACGTGTAACTCCAAGAAACATTCTGGTACCCCTACCCTCCACAATATAAATCACCCGATTTTTCCGTGGGGGGGGGGGGGGACTTGTAGGAGTGGGTTTTCGGTTATCTTAGAATCATAATTTACTCGGAAGATTTCAGGAAGTCTGGGGAAAACCTAACCACATAAAATATGAATTAAGGTACAACTCTTTCGTTCAAATCAAAAGCGAAGGATCGGATTTGTGTGGACCTAAGTTCCAATCATTCATTGCCAAAAATGTACTATCATTGAGATGAAATTTAAAGTTTTTATTGTCAGTAAGCCAGGAAGTAAAACAGTCCAGAGATTTGTACGGAATGCTTGCGCGTTTCTTCCAACTAATTTCACAACAATAACAAAACAATGTGCTGGAAGCTGGACGATATGTCCACGACCACGGCGATACGATACGATGGTCTGCATCTCCCGACAACAACTCGACTAGATTTATTCAATGTGTCAGCCTTCCTCAGCTACTAAGGCCTGCCTAAGATTACATTAGTTTGCATGGATATGAGATTGGACTATTACGGGACATTAAGTATGCAAGAAAGGAACTTGCAAGTTGCCTTCCTTTCCTGTGAGCCGTTTTTCATTCCTGTTCTGGGCGCAACCGAATGAACCTAACCCGCCCAGCCAGCCCTGCCGTACACTGCAATCCAAGTGTGAGTCAAGCAAAGAGATGCCCAGCTCAGAGCACAGCATCCTTCCTTTCATCCTCCGAAAATTCCTCAGGCAAGATCTCAAGTCACTCAGCCCAGCTCAGCCAGCCTAAAAACTTGGTCCATCCATTCCATTGCATCCAATGCACTGCATTGGATCTCAAGATCCAAAAGATCCAAATCCAAAGCAAGGAAGCACAGCACAGCAAAAGCAAGTCTAGTGAGTTAATGACTTTTAACTTAATGCAAGCGTCTGCCTCTGCTCTGCCTCTCCTTGTTTGCCTCTCAATATTACTCCACTAGTCAGAAAAACAACCATGCATACATGCATTGCACTCAGCATCGCATCTCATACATGTTGGCATTGCATTGTTTTTTAGGTTAACCCAACCAAAAACCCAGTGACAAGACGGATAAGAAAAGAAGATTGAGCAGAAAGCATGACAATTTGTATTCCCTTCACTAACAACTCCTTGTCTCTTTCTTATATTGTGAGAGAAACCTACGAAACCTTCCTTGTGAAACAACACTAGGCATGCCAGCCATGCCATGCCCACCAACTCCAACTACTCCCGAGCCCTTTAGCATTATCTTAAGTGTGAGAAAAGTTTTGCTCAAATCTTAAGTTTGGGAGGGGTTCAATACCCTATATTTAGTTGGACAAAATTTCACAGAAGCAAATTTATTAACTCAGTTTATTCGGCTTGTAGTTCGATGAAAATATGTCATTCTAGCGCTTGGAAATCTTGAGAAAAACAAAAACTAGTTAGTGCGTACTTGAAACCTATTTTTATTTAGTTGCAACGTAGGCCGATTTTAACCCCTTCCCGTTAAAGCCCTGAGAGTAAAGTCACTTCCCAACCGCATTGCACTGCTTGACTGTATTTGTGGTGTGGTTTGATGGTGAAGTGGCATACGTTCTTCACGTACTTTAGTTCGTCTCTTGTGAAGTTCATAGAAAAGCATCACGTTCAAAAACTCAAACTCAACTCACAAACTCAAGGTTCAAACACATTGGATTTGGAAAGAAGCTGAGCAAGCTAAGCAAGCTAAGGCGAAGAAGGCATGACATCTCATCCCATCTCACCACCACGCCGCACTGCACTGCACTCGCACTCACTTGATTCTCCCCACTTTACGACAGAGGAAATTATCATTTGAAAACTCAAGCTTGTCGAAAAAAAGGACAAATAAATGAGGAAAGTTTATTTACGCCATTAGGGAAGATATATGTCATAAATACGTCCGTACTTATCCTTAAGCACAAGGCACGATGAAGACGACGGCGACGACAATGAGAATTACAACGACCCAGGCTCAAGGAGTCGTCGTCGTCGTCGTTGTCATAGTCGTAAACATTACTACATGCGTTCTCCTCCTGCTGCAAATCTACTCACTTTGTAGAATGGACTTTAGAGCAAAGTGAGTGTTTCCACCACTGAACTCACAATGAAAATGTACAAGTTAGAGTTGAGTTGAGGAACAACTTTGTGTGTGACCATCGCCATCAAGAGTAAGAGGCAGCTGGGATATGCAATGCAATGCGGTTATTAATTTATTGTATAAGATTAAATGCTAAATTGTGATCTAATCTCAATGGGCAGACTCAATTGCCAGCTCTTTCACGATTGATGAAGTTACAAAATGATCACAATTAAGCTGTTAACTTTGAGTTGCTCTACGTATAGCGTACAGCTCGGGTAAGCAATGCAAATTTAAGTGAGTGCAGTGCGTACGTTCGAGACGTTAACCACTCGTTATTTATGCGTTACATTGTGTTCCGCTAATTTTGAGCCCCAATACCAAATGCTGAACGTACATGAATTGGTTACATTTGCAGAGTTTTAAATCAATTTTCAGCATGAGGTCCGACCAATTTGTTCCGCTAAATATCCAGAGTCTTTTTCGAAATTTTCAAGAAAACTTTTGAAAATGATTGTAAAAAATATATTGGCTATCGAAGGCAAAACAGCAAGTCAGTTAGTTGATTTTACAAACATCATACTTTTAGATGTGTTTTTCAAAAACATACTGGCTTTTTCAACATGTTGATCCCTGGTTCAAATTGACATTCTAGAAATTCTAAATGAACTTTGGACTCGACAAAAATGGGACTGCCTAATGAGTACAACTTTGTGTGTCAAGTACATCATAAACATTTTAAGACTCGAACCTTAGCCTTAAAGTGCAAAGTCTTATCACCACAAATTTAATGGGTTGTTTTGTATGGTTTCTCCACGGCCCAGGATGGTAGCACGTCCCTCAGTTTTAAAGAGTTCAGCTCAATAATTCAGAAATCCAGATTGGGAAGAGGCACGGAATTTTTCTGTGCTCGACAAAATCGTTTACGTACGCAAACGTACATTTGGAATCAAATATTAATCGCTTCAACTTTATAGTATATTTATTAAACCTTTAAAACTCATATTCTTCTTGCCGAGTAACAATGAAAGGAATTCAATCAACCTTGTCGTCACATCAAACTTTGTCGCCGAGAAACCCATAAAGATAAAGATTCTACTCAACTTTGACTAGATACTAATTCCGGACTTATGTTGGAAGTTGGAACTCTTGAGTACATTGCACTCCAGCATAGCATAGCTTGTAGCTCGTAGCTCTCAAGACCACATTATTGTGGAAACCTGTACAAACTTCTATTCTGAGAGAAGCAAATCGAACCAAGACAAATAAATGGGCCCTCCAACGCTCCATCCAACTTGCCCGAGTATAATATTCATCCCGAGGACCAAAACAAGAGGAAGACTCAAAGAATTACAAGGCACTGGCATTGCATCACAACTCATAAATTACATCAAAAACTCCTGCGAACAACTCAATACGGCAATATCCACAAAGACTCCGGAAAAGGGTTGAATATTCCATTTACTCGACTTGACTCGCCTTCGCATCAGCATTGCATGCACACAACGCACAAAACTGCCTTCTCAGTTTTCCATCAAAGTAACCAAGTCTTGTCGTGCAAGAAGGATGTGCGGAGTGTACGGACTAACGTTGAGCATGAGAAATAATAGCTAGTAGCCGTGCTGCCCTCGCAGATGTATTCTAATAGACATGCACGGCATGACATCAACGGCGCGCAACCATCCCACTCTTGGGGAAGGGTCCTCAAATATGTATGCAAACAATTCGACCCAGCCAGCCCTAGCCCTAGCGCCAGCGCTTTTCCCATTCAGAAAACTCATAAAACTTCAAAACAAATTGACCATTTAATCGGTTGACACAAGTTTCACCTCACCAAATCGTAATCAGTGTTCCCACACTCCAACCACTGAGTTTAACATCACATCTGACTACCAGACAAGTTTTATAAAAAAGTTGGAAGGCTACATTTTACACATTTTCATCAAGTTTTCCATGCACACCTGGGAGCAATTTAGTTCATTTTAATTCCCATCTACACAATTTGAAATAGCAAGAGTCGCCTAGCACTTTTTTTTAAGAAAATCTCTTTTCGTCAAATAAAAGTACTTAAGATTCTTTTAATCCATTGATGGTTTCGCTCAGCCCAGGGTTTATCTCCCCCTCTCTTCAACAGTTCAACCCTGCCCAGAATACAAAAACCGAACCAAATTTATACGCACGATGCCCAAACCCTGCCTGCCTGGACAAGAACCCTCGGTTTGTCGAAATCCAACCCCAACCCTGGCTGGCACTGCCATTGCCGTTGCTGCTGCCTCCACCGAAGTGAATTAGATGCGTAGGATACTGATGCTGACTAGAACAGAAACAGAATGCTAGTGTTGTTTTGAATTCAACAAGGACCTAGGCCTAGCCAAAGCGAAGTAGCTTTCGCTTGGAAAACCAAAACCAAACCCGGAGAAAATCGAAGGCAGAAGAAACTGAAGCTAGACATGAAATGAACGCGATAGAAATTTCACTTGTGTGAAGCAAAAATGTAAGAGTCTGAAATCTAAACCCCCCTTAAGAATATACCCGGGCAACTTCAACTGCATTGGGAAGAACAAGAGAGATCAGAGCGAAGCCTTGCCTTGCTAGCTAGGTTGGCCTGCCTTCGCCGGGTAGAAAGTACAAGTCCTCTATGTACGTACAAGCAGAATATAAACTTCCCCGAATTCTCATTCTGAGGATCGGGCCTTATTGATCTTCGTTCGTTGTTGGAAGGAATGGAACGGAGCTTTTTGGGTGTGAGTAATGGTTCCAGGTTAGGGCAATAAAACTCAGCTCAAAAGCCTGTAAAGAGATCCTGTGCTTGCTACACTCTCTTCCACTACACGAACCCGACCTACTCGACTTGAGGATTTTTTCCCTTCTTCTCTCTTCTTTTCTCTTTTTTTCACATAGTCACTCACAACAGTCTTTGCATTTGCTCGGCTCTGCACTCAAAAGACCAGATTGTCACACTACTACCCGACCTAAACCAACGATAGTAAGAAGAGAAAAAACGACGAACCGACTAACTTTAAACATGAACAAGATGTGTCATGTTCTAATTGCCTGCCTCCCGCAATGTTTATCCCACTCAAATCATTATGTAAAAATAAACATGAAATTTATTATGATTATTATTTGTAAACCCATGCATGCTCCGAGTCCGAGTACCACCTTTCCATCATATCACACACTGGCAGTGGGAATTAACACAGTCCAATTGCTCCGTAACACAAATACCTGTCACCTGAGACTGAGACGTGAGTTTATGTGCGCCAAAACCGGAAATGTCATCCAAGCACCAGCATCATATTCTGGCTTTCAATCCTAGCAAAAATGGCTACAGCTACTGCTCCACCTACCACCATCGCTGACCCTATTTTGCCTTCTTTTGGCTGATTGGTCAAAGGCTTGATGCAGCCTGCCTGTGAAGCCTGTGAATTAACGTGTCCTGTAAGGTTCGCCTTGATGGCTATCTTAATTAAAAAATGCTCACCTCGTTCCGACAGGCGGGTTAATCGTTTATGTATTCATGCAATTCTTCCTCTCCTGCTTACAGATTCTACGAGTGAAAGCCTTCAAACCCTCGTCGAATTAAGTGTACGAGTACGAGCTATGCGATTGTTAACAAGATATTACACTTAACAATGATTCAATTAAATAGACAGCAGCTAAAAAGCTAAAGGTTCACTTTTCGGCAGTAAAGTTGACTGCACTGTACCCCCGAACTCCAATACATGTGGTTATGGTGGTGGTGCCGAGTTCCTATTTCTTAGCAAAACAATAAATCCGTTCCATACCTTTCCTCCATAACTTTCCCAGGAATCCTTCCATTCTAAACTCAACTACAACAACACTACGGAGACTACAGCATGCCAAGGCATTGAGTACTACAGCACAGTATAACGCAAGAATTCCCTTGTGGTGAAATCGCGTTTAATTTAACAGAAAGTACTAATGTATTGCTAGCTGGCTGGCCCTGCCTGCCGTGGGTTGCATTGAATTGAATTGAAATTGGCGTAGACAGGAAGCGAGTTGAGGTTGAGTTGAGCCAAGCAAGCAAGCTTGCCTCAGTTTGGAGCTTTGAGGTTCAGTTTAGAAGAGTTAGAAGGAGAGGGAATGAACTGAGCGTTAACACGTGAGAAGTGTGCTCAGTTCAGTCGAGTCCTGTGCTCAGGCAATAAAAAACATCAAAATGTTACGATGTTTCTCCATTCTGTTGAGTTGACTCGACTTTGAGGATAAACCCGAATTTATCGTCCCTTTTGTTTTACTTGTACGTATGTAATGCAATCGGCTTATTTCATTTCATTTATACGAGCAGAAAGAGAAAGGGGTATGTAGAGCTAGCTAGCTAGAGCAGAGCAGAGAAAGAGGTGGCGGTTAAAAATCGAGACAAAATTGAAGTGCGTGAGAGATTCATTCCTTCGATACGTCGTCTTCTGCTAACCTTAAGCTTAAGCTGGACTAACCCACCTGCACTTACAAAATTGCATTACAAAGAACTTTTGATATGTAATTGCTGTGTAATTATTACGATAAAACCAATAATTAACAAACAGTAGCTCAAAGGACTAATTAATAAATCACGAACGAACGCAAGGCGCTAGCTCTACACCACCACTGATGTGATGTCTCTCCTAATTGCTGAATCGGAATCTAACCCTCAATTCCATTTGAGTCAAGGATTATTATAATACGCTTAACCTTAACATTTGGTTTCACAACCAACCTACCGTAACAAGCACAAGTATTCCTACACCAACACCAATCTTGGAATTATGGCAGGTTAATGAATTAACCTCATTTGCGGTTCGAACTGACGCATCAGATTTTTTTGCAAAGAATTTTATCTCCCCGATTTCCTGAAATATTCATGATAATGCTGCAAGTATTCTTCTAGATGCCAGATGATGAAGAAAGTGCAAACTGAACCTGATTTCAAGCTATGATTTATACGTCACTAGTAAATGATTTTATTTTCTTTTTTTTGAAAAATCGTCATTAGGTGTTGCACTTTGGTTGGAAAAAATGATCTTTTTCTGTTTTTCTTCATAAAGGACTAACAATAACAAACTCACAATTTTGAAAATCACCATTAATTAGTGCTTGTTGCATTGCATGGCTTGCACTGCACACCACAACTTGTACTTGTACTTGACAATAATTATTATTTCTTGCGTGCGTTTACAATGAAATATACAAGCAGAGTGCTGATAATGGACCCAACAACAACACAATAAGGCGGAAACGGGATGCATGGAAGCATAGAACCTCCATCCATCCATATTCCATTCGCATTGCTCATTGCATATTGCATTACAAGTTACATTTTATAGAAGAGTAGATGTATGTCGAAGGAGCAGCAAAAGTAGTCTGAAGAAGATTGCAGATTATCTTCATCTCCTTCTTCTTAGACTAGAAGAAACTCTGCTGTGCTCTTCTGCTCTGCAATGTTGAGTGCAGGCAGGAAAAGCAGATGTGTAATGTGTAAAGAGAAACCGAAGCCAAAGCCAAAACCCATTCCATTCCATGCCATTCCTTCCCTCGTTCGTAAGCAACCATGAAACATTACAATATATTCCATAGCATTGCATTGGATTCGAAGTGCTGTACTTTGAGAATGGAGAAGTAAGAAAGAAAAGAAGCATCTCGACTCCGACTCGACTCGAGCATGCCATGCATGAGATGAAGGATGAAGACAAAAAAAAAATCCAATAAGAAATGTCAACGCATCATATTGTTTGAGATACAAACGAGGAGACAATTCGACGACACTCTTAACCATCACTTACAAATCACACACACATACAAAAAAAACATGAACATACAAATATGCACACTTGGAGTTCACAACACATCAATTCATTTGGTTGTGTCTGGCTGGATTATGTTCGCAATGTCTGATGAAAAATCAGGCTAGGATTGTTATATCATCTGCATTTGCTGGAGGTTCAACCGAAGCATGAAGAAATAGTAGCAATAAGTAATCAAGTAAATCAGCAGTCCATTTTATAATTTATGTAATCCATGTGCGTTTTGCTTTATCCTTCAGCTTTGAACTACTAGTAATGCAGTGCAGGCATGCCAGAATTACTGCGATTACACTAAATGAGAAACGGCAAAATAATTTCAACAATGACATACAGTAAATAATAGAAAACAGTATATAATTCACTATACGGAAAAATATCGAATCTCCAAGCTCAGAACTACATTTCTAATTTAAATATGAACTAAACATTATAAACACATATGAATGAGAGCTCACAAAAGTCCGATTGGAATCTAACCCAAAAATTTCTCGTACCCTAACGTTAAACAGAACAACATCTTTTTGCAAATGAATTTAAATCGCAAATTATGCAGCATTTATAACTTCTACGTAGTAGTTGTAATAATTTTGGCTCACAATTTGCACATCATTTCCTATTCTTTTGTAGCGTACAAACTACATAACCCTCCCCAAAGTCTACACTTGGAGAAAACTTTTTGAACTTCACTCCACGCTTGCTTGACTACAGAATCTGCAGGATAAGCACAAAACTATAAAACAAAAGGGCATCGACATTACCACCTTCCCCATCGACTCAAAATCACTAAAAAGGATTCTACTGACTACTTACTACTTACTGTTCCTGACATGATACCCCTCCTGCCTGACTGACACTTTGTATCATATGTATGTAGCTTTCGTCCAGCACCAACCAAAAACTCAAATGTAAATGAAATTATGAAATGCATAAACTTGACTCATCAAACTAAGGACGACCGACGGGCACGGTTGGCACTGTCTGCACGGTGGTCTCGTATGGTGTGGTGGATAGTTTTAGTTTATGGCAAATGCAAAGTGATTACTTGACTTGACTTCTTTGTATTAAAGTGCTAATTTCTATACAGCACATTACAGGAAGTGGACAATCAATTCTAGTCGAGTCGGGTCGGGACGGTCAATCAGGCGTGAACTCAATTAGGTAATGAATTTAGGATATAAAAATGAACCTCCTCACTCCACAATACACACATAGTCCTAAAATGAACAATACAAAAATTCATGTCATGCATGTAGTAAACGTTCAGAGGCGGTTGGTTAGGTCGTAAAATGCATTTATGGCAATAGCTGGCAATTTTGATTTTTACAACAATCGATCGAACCCGAGCGTTAAAATGAATTGTTGACGAGTCCTTTTCCACAACTTTTTTTCTTGAAGCCACTCCAGGCTGGCTATGGCTAGGTTAACTGCAAATGGAAAGGTTGAGTTGAGGTTTATATTATTTTGCTTTATCTGACAGTACAATGACAAGCCGTCAACTGCCCAGCTTCACTGCCTCAAGCAAATCCCGGTTATTGTGAGTCCGGGGTCCAAACCAAACTATGTCTTGAAAGTAAACAGGCATTCAACTTCTCTCCGTCCAGAGTCCAGACTCAACCTATTTTCGGTTTTTATTACTTTGAGAGAGGAGGACGACCAAAACAATTATTCCCACTTGAGCTCAACAATCTGTCCTCTCTTGATTTACTTGGGCTGGTAAATTACGCTACGCTGCCCTCTTTTTTATAACAACAACTTGCGTACTTGCCCTTCAACACAATCCATATCTTTTCTTAACTCAAACGCTCTATTGTGAACATAATTCTTTATTATCAAGTACTAATCTGATTATTGCAAGATAACTCTGATTTCATAGCTCTAATCCCCTTCCATCTCACCATTGTTTGTTACAATTCCTACTCCAAATTTCAGAGCTAAGACAATTGTCCAGGGCTTTGGAATTTAAAGATAGGTACGTATCTACTACTAGTAGTATTTAATTTGCATTTCGTGTGACTTGTGAGGTGTACACTGTACACTACACGTTCACGTACGCCACAAAATTATAAACTCTTGGCTTAAAATCCCACAAATGTAATGAGAATTAAAAGTTTAATGAGGTCCCTTGTCCCCGCCCCAGAGTACAACTTAAACATAAGTGCAGGAAAGTGCAAACAATCCAATAAAACACCCGACACTACAGATAACGTGGATATCAGACTGGAATGCAATGTGGAAATCTTTTGCAAACTTTTCAAGTGGAAATGCTAGGTTCGTGAAGCTGCTGGAAGGCAAGTTTCTCTCTCTGTACATTCAGATTCAAGCACACAGTACATACACAGCACGGCACAGCTCTCCGAGAGTATTTCATTTCATTTCATATTCAAGACTGGGACGACGATCAAGTCTCCTTTGCAAAGTTGAGTCTTTTGAAAGCTGAGTAGAAGTAGAAGAAGAAGAAGGAGCAAGGAGAGAAGTTGAGGTTTATTTCCCTTAATTCATTCTTGAACTCAGTCAACCGACCATTTCCCATTTCCTTAGGCCATTTTCCTTTGCAAAAGCAAAATAGCCGGCGTATTTTCGGGATTTATAAGGAAAACTTGTTTTTGGGCAGGCAAGGAAGGATTTGACATGACATGCAGCCACATGCAATGCAATGAAATGCAATCCACACTAAACTACCAAGTCCTTCTTTCATTTAGTAAAAGGAGAGAAGTTAAAGAGCAGCACAGCATGACACGCCAGTCTAAAAAGTGCAGAGCATCCGACAACAGATCCAACCATTGTACAAATAAAGGTCATGAACATGCATTCATACGCATACGCTTACCCCTACTTTAACAAACTTGCTAAACATTCAAAATTGTCCTTAAAATAATAATGTAGATAACCCATTGCAAACTTGTGTATTTATATCTTTGAGACACGACAAGGCAAGACAAGCTAAGTCTGGTTCTATTGTCATAAGCTTGGAACTTACATTTTAGTAAGGTTTCATTCCATTAAAATGCACTCAATCGTAGTCACGAAAACATTTGGTTTTGGTTTTAGTAAAGGCACATTAAATTTTAAAAAGAAATGCTGTATTTAATTGCAGTTTTGCAATGTGTCCAAACGCTCGCCAAACCCAAACTTCAGAAACGCTTTAGTTTTAATGTAATGTAATGGATAAACTGAAGGACTTGCTAGCTTGTTTTTTTTAGCTCGAGTATCGTTCTTTTATTAGCAACAACTTTTACCAATAATAGAAGTAACCAGTTTCATTAGAATCTAAACAGCGAAATCCAGAAGAAGAGTCCAAGAGGCAAAA
Organism: Hymenaphorura dentifera; assembly: GCA_034699705.1. NCBI lineage: Eukaryota > Metazoa > Arthropoda > Collembola > Poduromorpha > Onychiuridae > Hymenaphorura > Hymenaphorura dentifera. The sequence goes on from JAQGCM010000109.1 coordinate 22,983, forward strand.
CAAAAGTTACGAATTTAAGTTTGTCGGCAGTAACGAAAAATCAGAAAATCACTCATGCTATCCAAGAGTTCTAGTCAGGGTTTATTATATTTTCATTCAGTTGGCAGCAAATATAAATATTTCTGGCAACAAATAGCACATTTTAATTTTGTTCAATTTCAGTTCGGTCATATTTCTCTATCAATATGACTGGAAGCAGATTACCAAACCTCATTGAATACGACATTAAGAATTCCCAGTTATCTGATCCAGATATCATGATTAGTATTGCATTACTAATCATGCGATATATTAACAAAACGAGGTTCCAAGCACAATAAATAATAGATTCTAAACTCAAGTCTATCATCGGACTTATAGTTTTTTGACTTAGATTTGTCTTTGTCATAACTTAGAACCAGTTTCAACCTTGTCCTTTTTGTCTACAAATCGGAACCCTGATATCCCAAACCATCTTTCTGAAAGACATTTCCTGATTGCATGTTACTCTTTGAAAAACAAATTATGAACTCTTAATTGCAAATCAGAAAAGGCAAGCGCGTTAACTATGTAAGAATGTTTCAAGGCACAAATACTGCGTCTCCACAATTATCCCACAGTCAGTATAATGATATTTGCGGATACTTCTCATCCTATTTCTAATCTTTTCCCAAATCAAACCAATTTCTTTGCCCTTGCACTCCAGAGCTGAGGCTTTGGCTCACATCATGAAGTAGAGTAAAATCCTAATTAGTTGTAGTTAACTAACTTGAGTTTCAGCTCCCATCAGCCATCAGTTCAGTTCTTTCTTACTCATTGCAATTGTTGTAGAGTAGAGTAGAGGACTGCATTTGGTAAAGCCACACTGTTGGAGTTCCGTTTTATTTTCATAAATAAAAGTAGAACGAAGAACTCTTCCACGTTCACTAATGACTTGGAGAGAGGAGTTCTTGGATGGTGGGATTGGTCTATGTAGCAGTGCAAGTGCATGTAGAAATGTGTAGTAGTGTTATGCGTTGTGCCCGTGAGCAAAACATGCGTTACATTACATACATATTTTGAGCTGACTTGACTCTGATCCTATTCCTACATTGTTCAATGTTTTTCCCTTCGCCTAGTCTTGTTCCACAATGTTATGTTAGGAATTGAAGAGACTAGCGAGCGACTGACTAGCTAGCTAGGGAGAGAGAAGAAACGAGTCAAACAGCCAGGCAAGTTTATATAGATCCTTCTTCACGCGAACACAAGACTGACTGACTCAACTCAAAATGTTTGTTTTGTTGGTAAACTTCTAAGGGGTGGTGCGAACAAACTATCATTTGACCAATTTTGTTTCAGTAATTTGGCTCATTTCCAATGAACAACAAGCACACGAATTATTTACAGATTCAGATTCAGCTGATTTTTTTTAAAAATTTGACACCTTCTGAAAGCACAAATTCTAAAACGGCAAAAAATGTTAGCATTGATGATGAATTGATGTCTGGACTAATACTGCGACACTTCTTACATAGCATCAAGGGAATGTGACAAAAGCAGGAAAATTTGTCTAGCCTTAATTAGTTTTAAATTGATTATAATTATTGTAAACACTTTCCATTTCCAATAGCACTCAAACGACACGTACGAATGGGAAGTGTTCAAATCTTACGCGAAGCTCTGGCAATGCAATGGCAACCACACTTTATTTCCATCTCTTTTCTCAATTGGAATTTGTTTTGTCTGAGTGAGCCTTGGAACAATGCCTGGACGAATGCCTGAACGTGGAACGATTTTGCATGTATACTTAATACTTGGTTAAGAACCACCTTGAGTCCTGAATATGCTTCTGAGCATCTGGAAAAGCAAAGCTTTAATAGCTTTATAATGCCACACATTTTACTGCAAATCGAGTAATTATTCCGGATCCTGGAGTTAGTTGCGTTGTTTACAGTGTTCTTCAAGTAGGGCAGGTATTCGCATTGAGTCGTACGGTCCTTACCTTTGCCTTTGACTACGAGAGTGAGGCTTGGAATAGTTGAAATTGGAACCATGGAACTCTGCCTATTAGGAAATTGTTATATTCAAAAATGCCTGAGAAGAACTTGGGAGTCTTGTGGCATACGCGGCGTACGTAGTTTCCTTCGCTTCATTTTTTAATGATTCCTTCCAACAAGGTGAAACTTTATACGTGGAATCGAATTGTAGGATAGTGAGCAGTGAGGTAGGATAACTTGTGATTGGATAACATTATTGCACATTGTACTACTCTCGCATTACACAAATGATTAGATATGCGATGATTCATATTAAAATGTTAGTATTGTGAGTTTTGTAGGCAGGTAATCAAATCAAGGCTATTTGATTATCATACGTCCTGAACTTTCAATTTCTCGTTGAATTTTTTATGTAAATTCATACGTATTCCGTAATCTCACCAACAAAATTCTAGTTTTCATTTTAGCTACTGTTTTAGTTTGTCTCCAAACGCAAACCTTGGTTAGAAAATAAAATATTTCTATTTGGAGATCAAGTAAGGTTGTAATGAGGTAGCTATGAATTATTTTTATTATAAGCATGCAAAATCAATTAATTGGACAGCGTAATGACTTGGTACAAACGGGAAAACGAATGGACAATTTTTAGTCACTTATTATTTAACTAATACAAATTAGCAAAATTTACTTTCGGAATGTCGCATAATAAACCAATACTTTTGTACAAAAAAGCATTGACACCATACAATTTCGATGGATTGACATTATCGACATTTACTAAACCTACCATCATAAATCTTCCATTAATCCTAAGCCATCACATAAAGCAATTCGACTCCTACCCCTCTACTACTACAACATTGAGAGCACTACTGGCATAGACATACCGTAATCGTAATGAGTCCCAAATATGACGAACTCTGATCTCGATTTTATTTTTATAAGTCTCTCTCTCCTTCTCTAACACTTTATTGCAGCAATCGTCAAGTGGTGCGAGTGTGGCAGTGAATGCGACGAAGAACGATAACCCGGCACAGGGCACTTGCATGCGATGCGAGTAAGCAAAACAGATTTAAACCCTTAAAAACCTCTCAACACATGCAAGATGGGGAATTGAACGGAACTCTAAAAACCGACTAAGTGTATAGTAATGTATTCACTCGAGTCGTTTTGTGTTTGGTGTTTAGTACTTTATTATCAGAGGCATCCGGTCATTTAGTTCTCGGGCGAACATATATCCACAATCCACATCACCAGCTAGCTACAGCAAGCCACAGCTAGCTCTCAACCAGCCCAGCTCCTTCCTTACCAACCAAAAGACTCAAAAGTCCAAAAGACCAAAAACTAACCAAACTAGGAGTCACATCACAGCCAGCGACAGCATACGTGGTGGTTCCCCACCTCCCTACGCATACTTACTTACTCTACAGAAAAACACATGTGCTTTGCATGGTGAATCAGTCACGCTATGCTTTTATATTTATACAAAATTCACTCTAGCATATTTATTTACGCAACCTGAACCTTCATCACATCACATCACATTTATATTTTCTGCATAAGCAATGAACTACATGGATCTCAGCCCAACCCCAACCAAATGAGAATGAAGAATGAGCGAATGAGCCAAACATTTTAAATTTTATGAAAATGAAGAAGACAGCAATAGCAAGCAGAGAGCAGAGCAGCTAGCATTCAGCATGAGATATTCGTGCGAAGAGTGGGATGGGTGTGCTGTGCGTAGAGAACACTTAAGCGAGGACGACGGCAAATAAAACACAATAGACGGCCGGGCCAAAACCATGCAACAAGCAGCAACTGCAAATCATGCAATCTAATGCAATGAATGTGTAATTGAAATTGAAGGTTGTTATTCAGTGCGTATCAATTTCGATTCCACTCTCGTCATTGTAGTGTTGATGCTTTTATTATTCTAACATCTTTAAATTAATTTGTAAAATTAGCCGATCGATTCAACCCTGAGTTTGCGTAACTTTGCACTTGCCGAACTTGATCTAATGATTACTCCAGCATGAATGAATTATATCTGGGATGATGACGACATTGCATTTGACCATTTTGCATTGCACATAGAAGTTTAAAAACTCCAAATGAGCCATTACACTCAAGATTTCAAAACTTGCAAAATGTTGCGTGCGACAACATTTTGCCCACGCAAGTATTTACAATTCATGGCAATACAAACAATAACATTTCTTAAAATCATTGCGTAGGCTTCGGCTGGGGGTGCGCACTTGGAAGAAGACTTATATTGAAGCGTATTTTTAGCCTGCACTTGCAGAATTCTTATGAGAAAATATAAGTTCACAAAACGTGTTTTGGAAAATCCAATAAGTAATAAGTATGAAAAGATTTATCTTATCAAGTCACGTGAGTGAATCAGAATCAGACGTCGACATGTATGCAATATCATCATTTGGATGACGGAATTGTTGTAGGGCTCAGCCAAGCCAGCCGCAGCCTCCAGCTCCCACAGAATAGAATCACAAATTGTTAGTCTAAGGATGCATAACCATTTTTTGTCTGCTAGCTTTCTGTAATCTGTTGACGGATTACGATTACACTTACATTACATACATACGGGAATATGGGCTGCGGCTTTTACACCAGGTGCAGGTGCTGAATGTTGATGCTCATGACGCTAGTTCAATGTCAAACAATTTACCCCACATTCAAGCACAAACTTTGACGCTTTCAGTCAGTTAACTCTTTTAAATACAAATGACAATGACGACAAACATTTAAGTCGACTTATTTGAAACTCTCAAAGGAAAAGCAAACAATAGTAAGCCTGCCTAAACTTTGTAAGCACGTCTGATATTTAGCAAAAACCTAGAGAATCCAATGCAATGCAATGAATAAAACAATTAAAATAAAATATTCCTTGTCTCAGAAATTCGGTTCATTCATACAGTTTGTTGAACAAAATCACCTTTTTGCATTTCATATCATCTCAAGTCGAGCGCCAACCCTCTCCTGCACTCTAACTACTAATGACTGGTTGATGGGAAAAGGAAAACAACCGTGTTTTGCAAATAGGAGGGGAAGCTCTCAAAAAAAAGAAAAGAAAGAAGAGCAATTAATTAAGCATATAATTCAAAAAAGGCATTAATCACTTTGTACATGCGAGTTATTCCATGAACTGGCGGAGAGTAGCAGTTCTAGCAGCCAGTCCTTCCTAGTTGTATTGGAGCGGTGCACACTGACTGGGCTAGCTATGCACACACATTACACTAGATTTCTGTGAAAGAAATAACCTGGGGAATAGGTTTTCCTCGCTGATTGCAACGCAAGTAAAGAAAAGGGGAAGGGTGAATCATCTGCTGCTCCTAGCCTGGCTTCGAAGAAGGAAACTTTAGTTCTTTCCGAGTGAAACTTAAGATGAGATTATAATGATAAAGGCCCATGACAATCGATGAAAGTTTGGTTGCCTTTACTTTACTCTCTGGCTCTACACTCTACAGTAGCTATAGCTTCACAGCTCTCAGTCAGTAGTCTGGCTGGCCTTTAACAGTTTTCGCAGTTCCCACTGGCGTACTTTCACTACTCTTCATACTTTACTTTGTACAACATATCCAAGAATTTCTCCAATGCACGGAAGAATGACAAAGTTAAGGTAAGGGGAGGTCAATTTTGCCTAACAGCGACGCTCAAAATTGAAAAGTACGTTTCAAATTTTTTCCATATTTGACCTCAAGAGAAGAAACTTTGAGCGAATACTTACAGTAGACTTGTTCCAGCAAAAATGAATGCAAATTGGCTTTACGTCTTCAGTCACAAAAATTGTGCTGTCACTGGACTAGACTTGTGTTTTGCCTTTGAAATCTAGTTGTCAAATTATCCCAAGTCGCTTTGGACTTCAAATTATTGCAATCCTAAAATAAATATACTATAGTTGAATTGATTTTATCAACTAATGCTAGTTAGTTGAAGGTGCATTTATAAAATCTGCTCGTTAGGTCTCCTTAATTAATTTATGCGACCGGGAAAGAAAAAGAAACGTCTCAATAGTTGTGTCCAGAGTTCTTAAACATTTTAATTTAAACTCAAAAGCCAAAACGTGGAATCGATTTCACAAGTATCATAATTAGGAAGAAATCCTGCCACGGATTACCCGATTTATGCTTAACCGCCCAGCAGTGCTTTTGCTACTCATTGTAAATTACAGTGCTTAGCCTAGCTCTGCCTACACATGTGCCCAACAGCTATGAACGACAATCATGGTCCGAGCCGAGCTTGAACTTTTATTATCATTATCTGCAATTAGTGTCCACAACCGCAGGAATGAATGAAGATTAATCATTCATATTCTCCCTAATGCCGAGCATCAATAACCTGTTGGTTTTCATTCTCTTAACTTATCTTGCCAAGCTACCACCACCAGGACTACTACTAGTATGGCTGGGGCTGGTGCACCTACTCTGCTCCTACTTTACTCTACATGGTTTACTGTGGTACAAGACATTAATTAAATAAATAAAATGCAGATCACAGATCACAGATATGAAATCATTGAACCACTGCACTCACTCAACTCAAACTCAACTGCACCGCACCGCTTGAACTCAGGCGACTTGAGTTTTAGTAATGACATACCAACTCAACCATATCCCAGAATCCCAGAGTGATTTTACGTTGGTTCAGTTCGTTCAGCTTGGCATTCACACAACCAGTCATTCCAAAACAGATAAATACGAATAAAAACCAGTTGGTCACGCAAACCAATACAATGTTAATAATGCATCGACTAGTTCGAATTCCAACTTCCTAGAACTAGTCCAGCGCTGAAGCATTGAGGAAATCCCTCAATGTAAAATAGTTTCGAATTCGAAAATAGAAAGTTCTCAATCGCTATGGCCGATGCCAATAAATTTTTGTACTCATATTCTCCAGAATCAAGAAGGCAACAGTTTGTATAGGTCCATACTACACATGATATTGCTGCGGAAATACTCGATAATACTGTACAAAATTTTTCAAAATATGCTATCCAAGTAAATTTTAATTACAAATTTCCGACTCCTACTCCCAAATAAATTATTACGCAAATATCGCCAAGTCGCCAACTACCGCGATTACGAGACCTTCCCCGACTTGACGACTGCAGAATCTCTGAAACCGATAATGAAAGTAACAAAATCTAGCAAAACAGAACGTCGCTTCGACTTGTTGACTGCAAAATCTGCCGCCGCCGTCATTCTCTTCTCCTAGCTCTTAAATGGATTACGGCCACTCAACACCTAAAGTTATGATTGTTTTATTACTTTCTGACACGGTGGTTGAGGTCAATAAAATAAACATCCGACAAGGCACAGCTCACAGCGGCCCAGCAGACAGAAGCGAAGACACAAAACTGAAAAAGCATTCGATTCCACACAAAAAATTGCATATTTATTTGTCTGGTTGCAGGGAACTGAAGAGGGGGAAACGTCCCCCTTCCTAAGTTGATTCCTTTCGCAATCTATTATAAGAAGTGTAAGGCTAATTTTCGCTTTGCTAATAAAGTTAAGGATAGAAGCAATTCCCCTTAATGGGAGTGAATTGTGAATCTCCCTCTTCAAAGGACAAACAGAAAAGAGGAGACAAAAACGTACAGAAAATACTAGAGAGGGGTAAATCTTCTCCACCACTCGTAAAGGGAATTGAGAGTAGATTCATTTAAATAGCCACTTGCGTTTGTTGTTGCTTTTTTCCTATTGCCCGGGTTCATGACATGACTTAGGCGATAGAGTGGCCTGGCCCGGCACAGCTACAACAGCTACGGCTGTGTATTTTTTTTGAATGCTGGTTTAATACACCATGTACGGTGTAAATATCCGTGGAAGGAAGGGAACGGAAAATGAAGAAGAAAAAATCGAGTCGAGTGTCGAGTCTCATAACATAGGTAATGTGTTCATGTCAACATAACGAACGACCCAATAATACATCTAGCCGAGTACAAATGTGTTGTACATATGGGCCCTCGTCTTTTGCTCTATACTTCTTTTCAATTTCAACTTATTTCCCTACCGCAGCCCAAATCCTTATCTAAATTTAATTTAGGGCTGCCTAAACAAGCAAGATATGTCGTAGCATTTGTATTTGTGACATTTTTCTCAGTCCCATCTAATTGAAATGGTAGCGGTTGTCCGCTTTTGGTTTTCTTATCACAAGGAGTCAGAACACAAAATCAGCTTGCTCAATAATTTTCATATTGATCAATTTCACAAGACCTTCAAACCCGAAAATCGTATTTTATTAAAAGAATTCGATTTGAACTCAGGAATCGTCGCTGGTATGACTCACTCACAAGTTAAGGACGGATATGCAAAATGCAAATCAAAATCGTGTCGATCAAACTGTTTTCGGGTCCTTACTCTTTACTATCAAAATTTCTTACCGTTAAGAACGTTAAAATTGAATCAGGTCATATTTACATAGATGCCGGCCAACCGACTAAATACTGTGTGTTAATATGTTCACGATCACCATATTCTAACAACAATAAGTTCTTCGTTCCTCTTCACAATCTCTTTAACTTTACTTCAAGCTCATCTTAAGTGCTTTCCAAAGGATGCAAATTAATTTCAACGCCTTATCATCCTAGTTGCTACATTTCCGGGAATACCATGAACATTTGAACTCAGGAATTCCAACCCATTGAGTCGTGCCGTTAGTTTGAAATAATTGATGAAATGGAAGACGAAATCAAATTCAAGTATGCTCAGGAAACGTCAAAAGAATTCACTACCGAATTCACATCCATTCCAACGATAGCAGTAATGCTATGCTAACAATGTACTCTTTCATCCTGAATAACCTGACGTAAGGATAGTGCTCGACAATCTGGTCGGTTCAGACAAACTAAGAGGAAGTAAGTAAGGTTCTTCCTAAAAACTCCACAGAATACTTTCCTTGAATTAGAAAATCTTGATCATTTATCTTGGGTCTTTCTATATTTGGATGAATTTGATTCAGCTAAAACGGTTTAACTAAATATAATATGCAGACACGGTCAATTCAAGTTACAAGCTGGAAACATTCTTAAGATTCAATTGGGTTGAGTTCTTAAAGTAAACTTGATCTAAACAACTGAAAATATTAAAAATTGACGGGTCGAGATTGAAGAACAAACTTGTTCACAAATAACAATATTTCAATATTGTCAAAAAGAACGAATTGACGTCTTTTCACCATTTCTTTGAATTCTTGGAACCGCTTTCGGCTAGTCTGAATAACTCCATTAATTACTGAACCAACTGCGATCAGCATTTTTGCTGATAGGGATTAGTGACTCTCTCAAACTAATCCTAAATCCTAATCTGCTTGCATTCCCAGTCCACTTCAAGAGTTTCAATTTCAATTGAGGAGCTAATCGTGCTAATTGGACACGTATACCAATGCAAATGACAGAGAAAAAAACGTAGCCCTAAACCGTTACCCTTCAATCTCAATTCGATATAAAGACCTACAATTCAACCTAATATGCTACTGTATGCCGCGCTGCATGTAATTTTAACCTAGATAAAAAACTAAGATAAAAAAAAAGCTTACGCACAAACACTTACCGTAATTAAGTAAGTATACAATCCAATCAATTCCAATACAATCCAACAATGAAACCGAATCCTTTTACGTTCTTTTCGTCCTTGTAATCAAAATCACAGTCACACACAAAAGTCACTCCGAACTGCTTTGCTTTACACTCCTATACGAACTTCAAAAATGAAGTCAAGTCGAAGTCAGCAGCGAGTCACACAGCACACGCTCGCTCACAGAAGTTTAATTTAGTCAGTCCAATCTTTTTTTGGACGTTCAGTCAAGTTTAGTTTTTCTTTTCCTTCCTTGCTTGTTATTTCTTCACAACAATCACACAATTGGCAATTGTTGAATGTTTTGGAACACGATGCATGCATGCAAGAATGCGTAGAATAATGAGCCTTGCTTGCTAAAGCTAAAGTAGTCGTCGTCGTTCTCAGTCTTCCTAGAGAATAAAATAATACAACGAGTTAAGTTAGTCGTTCTACGGCAGGCAGAGCAGATGTACTCCACGGGAATATGTAAAGAATATTGGAGAGCCGGTTTATTACCCGGTTGGTTTATCTTTGCATTTGCAATTGCTTTGGAATGAAGGAATGGAATGGTTTAAGTTGAATGAAGAATAAAAAAAAGAAGGTAACCAGTCAGTCTCAGTACAGTCAAGTCAGTCAGTTTAGTTCGAGTCTCATCTGAGCCAGCAGCAGCAGCAGAAAATGTGCGTATAGTTTGGTTCGCATTCGGTTTGGTTGTGTACTATGTGTGTATGTGATGTGAGTGAGTTTAAAAACTTTGTCACTTTGAAGTTCTTTCCTTCCTTCCTTCCTACGCTACGCCTGAACAGAGCAGAGCAGAACATATGAAGTAAGTTTTCACAGGCAGGCAGGACAGGAGGCAGGGAGGCAACAAACTTTAGAATCGATGCATAAATTACGCAACATACACACAATCTGCATCTGCCTTCCCTGCTTGCCGTGCTGTGCTGTGCTTGCTAGAGAATTGGAGAATTCTGCCAAACGCTCAGCTCAACTATCAACTAGCTACGAAAAGAACGAATTGATTGTATGAATTTGTCCAGTCCATTTCGCATATGTGCGAAGTGCGAACGTCCCATAGTTTGTAATGATGAATATAAAATTATCAACTAGTCAAAAACTTCATCCTCATTTTCCGCGACCGAGACCGCAGTTCCAACCACTTCCAACACCGAGAAATTAGAGCCGAAGAGCTCTTGTTCTTGCCAGTGAAAAAAACTCATGCAAAACTGTTGTTCCTTACCTTTAGTTTTAGTTCCGGAAATTTAATTGCCTTGGGTTTGTCCATGCACACTGCACTGCACTCCTCTGCCATGCATTGCTACCTTTTATATACTTCTAGTCACAATTTGATTTTGTCACAAAAATTTTAATGTCGTCCACCCTCACTTACACAGCTAGCTGCACTTAATCCGCACAATTTTTCCAACAAAATAAAATTGTTTTGTTTTGATTTTGATTAAATTAAAAACCCAGTTTTGTGTATAGGCAGGCAGGGTTTTGTGTGATGTTTGGGTTGGAAGGTGGAGACGACAGACGAGTAGCGCAGTTGTGCTTTGCTCTAGCGATGCCTGTGAACTGAGTTGGTCCTCGAGTTGTGCAGCTGTTTTAGATGGGCCTTTTCGCTTTAGCCATTAGCTTAGCTTGCCTGGCCCTCTGCTCCGTACTCAAGACAAGTCCTAGTCGTAGTCCTAAAAGTCCTAATGCTCGGCTTGGCTTCAAAATTATTTAGTTTTGTTGCACTGCATTCGTATTTTTCGTATTCTAAAGCAGGGCCGATAGGTGTTTTACATTATGTACTGTGTACTCCATTTTGGGGGACTTGAAAATGACCAAAAAGTGTGACAAAAATCATAAAATGCTGCCTATTCTAAATTTTAGGTTTTAGGGATTCGGCAAGGCTCGTTTTTGCGTTGGAAAATAACCAAAATCAGTGTATCCAAAATGAACTACCAGCGGATCACAGCCACAGCTGAGATTTTGTGAGCTTTGTTGATGTGAAATCCATTAACTCACTCGGAATTTGAAAGGGCAACATTTGAAAAATTGGAACGTTAGCATTTAGCAGTTAGATTTGGTAATTAGGGGTCTGAAAATTATGATGAAGATTTAGAAAACTCATTCGCATCACTTTACTATGAAATACAATGTATTTGCTTATGCCCTAAGCACTTATGATTTTCATGCTATGCAAGCAGTTCATATTGTTTTCTTGAAACTCGGACAGACTGTAAAGATTCACAATCCATGGTCCTGGTAGAAAGTGAAAATAGTTTCCAGCAGAGCTCCAGAGCTCAGGTGGGTCATCGTGCGTTCTCCAAACACAACTTACGATGTAGGTTCTCCACATGCTTGCCTGGTTTTGACCAGGGTAATTTTTTAAAGAACACCATTTTAAAGTACAGAGAAGCCAAAAATATTAGCTGGTCAAACTCATTCTCATTTTCAACACACAAAATGGCTCTCGCAGCTCAAAATGGTCAAATGCTCACTGTAAGAGCCTGAGAATTTCGTCTTGTTCACCGTATTTTTTTATCAAAAAATTGAAGCGAAAATAATTGTGGCTGAAAATGAATTTGACAAACTTATATCTTGGGTCATGCTTTAAAATGTCCTAAGAACATGCTTAATAACATACAAATATCGTTTAACACGTTTATAGTGTGCTTTTCATCAAAAAATATCCGTGCTCAAAACTCAACCGGCATGTGGATTACCGTCTATTGTTAATTTCTCATCAATAAAATAAATCAGTTCTAATAACTTATCTAACAATGAACAACACAATGCGCAACTAAAATTTTGTTAGGTAAACGAGATATTTAAAGACCGCCACTGCACTAAAGCTGTTCTCGTACAATTCCAAATTAATACAGTACTCTGCACTGAAGTAATTACTTCTGTCTGTGTACTTCTCATTCTCTTCATTCTGACAACTATTCCATTATTACGATTACGACTCAAATTAGCAATAAAACTAGTTCAAATTCAAGCCGAATAACGACAGAAAATGGAACTATTGAAGACCTTGTTTCAAACTATGAAACTCAATGTATTTTGCATTGTCGCCCCTCTCTCCTGTGCTCTCGTTAGTATTGTGTGAGTCTTGGAGTTTTTCACGGCTGCCAAACTAGCCAAACTCAGACTCCATCCACAACTCGTAGTCGTAGTGTAACAACCCAAAAACTTCAACCCAGCCCAACCCAGCTCATTTCAGCTCTCGTCTGAAACAGACTCTAAAATCTAGCACCAACTCTTTCCTTCATTTTTTCCCAACTCAGTGTAGTCCTCTTCTCTTCTCCCTATCCTATTTGCTGGCTATTGTACTTTGTATTCTTCTATTGTTAAAGGAAAAACTGAGCAGAGCACCGAGCCCTGGATGTAATCGTAGTACACAGAAAATTGAAAATGTGGTTACGATTCTTGCAATGCAACGCCTACAACACAACATGCATGCAATGCACTGCCACTGTCACTAGCAACTACCACATGTTTTTCCGAGGAAAATTAACTGACTGAGTATTTGTATTGGAAATCATCTGAATTGGTTGAGATTAAAGGCAGCAATTGCTGAGACTACTTGACTTGAACGAGAGCTTATTTGTAGTAAAAGTGGAAATGTCAAGTTGTTTTCGCCATTTTGGGCGAAAACATTGGATTTGATCATTTTAATTTTAATGCATGTTAGAAATTTTCGCTTCGATTTGGTAGTTTAGGTTGCAATGATGATAGTGATGAAAATTTAATACCTGAGCAAAGATTCGCAGATCAAAAGACGCTATGTATATAAGGGTCAACCCGAGCGAGTCAGAACCCACCAAAGCAATGCCGCGGTGTATTCGCATTTTGAAAGTCTATCTCAAATGGGTTTGAATTTTTATACACTATCGCAAAAGTGTTGAAAAGTGTGTGATGGTAGCTTGCTTATAGCGCCAGTAGTAATGAAATAGTTGAAAATGCATGAACACTTTACATAATGTGTGAATCGTGTCTACGTCCAAACCCGACCAGAGTCAATCAGATGTTGAAATATTTCGAATCCGACTTGATGCTCGGCTCACACATGAGCAAATAATCTTTTGTCACTCAACTCATTATAGTTATGGCTGCATTTAGAATATTTATTCTTAATCTTGCAAGATTTGAAACTTTTTATTATTATTTACAATAATGAAATACCAAAAATCTTATCAACTTTGAGGATTTTAAATTAAATGGTGTGGACAGTGCGCTTTATAGGATCGGCATATCATTCAAACGTTTTCTAATACAACCCGTACATGAAACCTAAAATGATTGGTGTTGTCTTAGTGTTTGGGTTTAAAAATTGCAGAACTCTTCCAACAACGATTGTTGGCCTACCTAAGCTTTTCTGTGCTTTTACTTTACAGCTGAGACCTCCCATTAACTGAAATAGGTCTTGCATCAAAGTATTTTCATGCCAATTTTTATTGGTGCAGCAAAACGGTTGGCATACGTATTGGCCAATTTGATGTGATGTAATTTATTAGTATGTGGAATATATGAAAAGTTTATAATTTCTTAATTTCAATCAAGCTGCGTTCTTATAATACACAAGATCTTACCAATACTTATTTACAAGGACTTGGCTACATTTTTGCCTAGAAATTGGAATAAAATTGAACTCATTTTCACGACAAGTAGGGCACGGAAGACGGAACACCACCCGGACTCTAGATTGAATCATTTTCTAGGTGTTACTAAACAAGTCACCTAGACCTACTCGAGGCATTTATGCTGATTTGAAGCACATTACAAGAACCCCCACAAAGATAAAAGATACCAGCAAACGAGAAATTATGTGAGCTCTAGAATTTGTCAAGTTTGTCATCACGAGCCATAATCTCAACAAATGTCAAGTTCGGGAAACATTTGTGCAGCCTCACATACGTCTTCCAGTCATGCCAAGCAAAGTAAACACGCACAACCAGCAATTTAGCTCGAATTTTAATATTCTAAACCTAAAATTAACTGCCATTCATTCAGACTTGAAGAATTTCCAAATAACTTTTTACTTTCAAGCTCATGATTTTAGTTTCGCAAATGATGAGATGCCGTCGATTGATTTTCAAATAACGCGTATTAACTGAACTGTAAATGACTAGTTCTCTTGGTCGGAATCTTTGACGTGCGATCGCCATTTTGACTACACGCCTACTTCATGTAAATTTGCCATGGTTGTATTTTGAAACTAATTTAGGCAATTTAGTTGGTTTTTATATTGAACTGCACTAAATCAATTTACCCTGTGAAAATATACTCTGAAACCGAATTTTTTAGTTTTGTTTGCGTCCAATTTCTTGTGAATAACATTCGTCAAACAAATCAGTCAGTGTCCAGTGTATTTCGTTCGATACATCCCATTAACTTTACTAATGAAAATATTCAACAAAAAACAAATTTTAGTAGTCGCCTTTTTTAAATTTCAATCTACGGAACCAAGCGGTTTAATTTGTACTTTAGATTCGGTTTCGGTTTCTGATAGTTCTGATTACCCATCTAGTAAGGATTCTCGTAATGCGATGTGGATTCTTAAAAATTATTAATAGCGTGAAACTAGAAAATATCTGAAAATTAACAAAACTGAAGTTCGAAATAACTTAAGTTAGGTTTGAAAATAATTTCTAACCAGACATACAGGGTGGTCCTTAATGATGTCCCGGTATTTGCCAAATAATTGCAATTCACTGAAATATCGGATCAGCTTCGGAATGGTCGCAAA
>JAQGCM010000110.1:0-38188 GCA_034699705.1 Hymenaphorura dentifera
GTCTGAATCCGATTCTACGACTTGCTCATTTGTTTCTTCATTCGTATTCGTGGTTTTGATTTCTGGAGAAGCCATGCTGTTTGAGACAGCTAAACCCGTCGATTGACAGAGTGCGTTCTCCCGTTAGTCGTTGAAGAGCACCGATGTTTTTCATGAACTGGTGTTGGTCGGCACTTTAATGTTTCTGTCCTATTCTCCCTATTTTTGTCCCGACGTGAAACTGTCGATTTATTCCTGTCGTCTCAAATAAATAATGCCGGAATCCGCAGATTTTTATCCAGTATTTTTCTTATTTATTCTCTTAGACTATATACTTAACAGGAATTTACACAAAATGACTAATTTCTACGTAAATGACAAAAGGCTTTACTTTAATGAGGATTGGGACAATTCTGACTACGAACCTCTCTAGTGCTCGTCTAAAAATGTAGTAGTGAAGAGGACGGACAACGACAGACTACGACGGATTCTAACAAAGAAACAAAAGAACAAGAAACTTTTCCCTCCATTTTATCATTTCAGCGCTAAATTTAAACTCAAGGGAAAACAAATCTATGGCAATAAATGTGAACCTAAATTGCTCACTTTTAACATACTCCCACCTCTTTTACGAATTATATGAAGTAAAAGAAATAGAACTTAAACACATTTATACTATTTAAACCACTCTCCATATTTCTGAGGTTGCTTCACTCTCCGTCCAACTTTAGTGTACTGAACTTCCTCAGCTTTGTTCTCGGGTTCAATATCTTTCAGGTCTTGTATTTTCTGTGACTTGATTGCCACTTCTTTCACTTCAGGTGTCACTTCTAGTTTTGTAGAGTTGGGAACTTCCAGGGGGTAGAGACGTTGGATCGGTCGTTCAAGAATTCCTCGGGCCGTCTTCACTTTCGCAACTCTAATATTCTTATCCTTGCCCGGGAATAGTTCCAATATCCTTCCCAAGGGCCACTCAAATCTCTTTCTATTGTCGTAGCCAATCAGGACGACATCACCAACTTTTGGGTCTGGAGTGTTCTTCTCCATCTTCTTCTGCATCAAATTTCCCAAATACTCCTTTCTGAATCTTGCCTTCAGGGCCTCCTTGATTTGGTTAAGCTTGCGATGGGCATCTTGCAAATCTTTACCACATATTTTCTCAATTTCCGGGAGTCCCGCTAGTGGAAGGTCCCTCATGAACATTGCCGGAGTAAGGGGAATCAGGTCATCTTGGCTTTCAGTCAGAGTGGTCAGTGGACGGTTGTTGATAACAAGGGAGATTTCTGCCAAACACGTTGCTAGTTGCTTTCTGGTTAGCTTGGCAGTGGCGATCATTCTTCTCATCAGGTCCTTCAGTGATCTTACCAGGCGCTCCCACCAACCTCCCCACCACGCTGCAGTTGGAGGATTGAATCTCCATTTTATTTGTTTCACTTGAGATTTCTCTTCAATAGCCTTCCAATTCAATTTCTTCATTAATGTTTGAGCGCCCACAAAATTAGTGCCGTTATCACTAAACATAGTGCTGGGTCGGCCAATAGTACAGGTGAACTTGTGCAAAGAGTCAACAAATTCTTCGGCGCTGAGGGAGTCGACTATGTCTGTGTAAATGCCTCGGTACACAGCGCAGGTCTAAAGTACAACCCATGACTTCTTTCCTCCTTTTAAGCAAAATGGTCCTGCTAAATCCACTCCTGTGGTCTGGAAAGCGCAGGCTGTCTCGATTCTTTGGGCAGGCAGTGGTGCAGGGTTGACCTGAAGACTCTTCGACGAGAATCTTCGACAAATGACACATTTGTGAATAACCTTATCCACACTTCGTCGACCTTGCAAAATCCAGTACCTCTCCCGAAGCTTGTTTAGAACGAATTGAGTTCCCGCATGACAGTAAATCCGATGAACAAACTCAATCAATTGATACACCAACGGGTCCTTACTTGGTAGTAGTATTGGACTCTTGAATAGCTGGGTATCCTGTTTGTAGGTCAATCTCGTCTTAATGTGGAGAAGTCCGTCGTCTTCAATCTCGACGCGGATATTCTTACCAACTTCTTTGTTCGGGAAATGACGTCCTTGGAGTTGTCGGATCAGATCCACTTCACCAAGTCTCATTTCTTCTTCTATAGGTGGATCTGCTTTTACTCGATCCTCTGGTTTCTTACGGCAATTGTTAATAAATCTTCTGACCCATGCGGCGGTCCGTAAATTCTTCCAGTAGGATCCAAATCTTGGCTCGTTCACTTCAAGAGAAACGTTGACAATTTCTTTAACCTGAGTCTTCCTCTTCTCTTGCATTACGAGTCCTTCGTCGGGTTGAGACGTCACACTTGGCCAATTAATTTCATTTTCATATAGCCATGTTGGTCCCTCCCACCATTTCGACTGTCGAAGCTCGTACGGCGAGCAACCTCGGGATGGAAGGTCCGCAGGGTTGAGGTGACCTGGCACATGCCTCCAATTTTCTTTAGCTGAGAGTTTGTTGATTTCTCTCACTCGATTACCAACAAATGTTCCCCAATTTTCCTCTCGCTTGATCCAGGCCAGTGCGGTTGTTGAATCACTCCAGCAAACAGAACGTACATCTTTCAATTTGAGTGATTCCTTTACATTGTCTAGCAATCTGGCTCCAATGAAACATCCTAGGAGTTCCAATCTCGGTATTGTTGCTCGTTGCCCTTCTTGTTTTGACTGTAGAGTCGTTTTCGATTTCTTTGGCAACGGAGCAAGTCTTGACTTTGAGAGTAGGAGTTGAACATTCACATAGCCCTCAAATTTAGCACGAGCATAGACGACTGCGGCGTACGCATCTTGACTTGCGTCGGTGAACAAATGGAGTTGAATTTCGCAGCAGTTGCTCCCGATCGCAATCCTAGGGATTTGGATTCTTCCAATTTCACTAATTTCGCTGTGCCATTTGAGGAACTTATTCTTCTCTACTTGATCCCATTCTTCATCCCACGGAAGCTGCATGGCCCAAGAACTTTGTAGCATTAATTTCGCCTGTAGCATTGCCGGGGTGGTGAATCCAATTGGGTCAAAAATTTGTGCGATGACCGAAAGTACCACTCTTTTGCAGATTTTCTTCTCTTCTAATAATTCAGGTGAAAATTTGCACATCAAGGTGTCATCTAACTTGTTCCACGTTAATCCTAAGACATTTGTGGTTTCCTCATTGGATTCTTCGGAATTTGATTCCCACTGCCGAAGATCCATTTTTGCTTCTGCAAGGATTGTCACTGACTCCTCCTTAAACTTTTGATAATCTTCTTTGGTGTCAAAAGATATCACTGAATTGTCCACATACAGTGAATCTTTCAACAGCTCGACGGTACAACTCTTGTCATCTTGCACATGGTCGAAATGATTTTCTAGCACTGCTGCAAGGATGAAAGGGCTGCAAGTCATACCAAATACGACACGGCAGTGTCGATAAATTTTGATTTTTCTTTCTGCTGGGTCCATACTATCCTCCCACCATAGGAATTTTTGAAAATTCTTATCTTCATCATGAATACTTATCATCTGGAATGCCTTCCGGATGTCCGAAATCACTCCGATGTCCTTTTGCCTGAACCGCAATAGTATGGTTGGGATCAATTCCAGCAGATTTGGTCCTCTTTCCAAGCATTCGTTTAGAGATGGGTTGTTCCCAGTTTTGAAAGAGGCGTTAAACACAGGGCGTACTGGTGTAGTTTTGCTTTCGGGTTTCAGCACCCGGTGATGCGGCAAATAGTGATCTCTATATGAGTTGCTGTTGAAGCTTTCGACAATTCCCTCATGCTCCCAATTTCTGAATATTTGGTCGTACGTGTGAAGAAGGTCCTCCTTCTTGAGTTTGGCGGTCAGCGACTCCAAACTCTTCTCACAAGTACCTTTGTAGCTGGGCAAGGGGATGTTTCGGTCAATCCAGGGAAGCTGTACCACATATCTTCCATCTGGTCCACGAGTAATCTTTTCTATGAATTCTTTTTTGACTGTTTCATCATGTTCCTTCTTGGCAACCTTTTCGACTGGATCCATGATGCCGATGGTCTCTAACTGCCACATGTCTGGGAGTGAATTTTGACTTTGGGTCAGCATTGCGATGACAGTGGTGCTCATGCTTCCTTGTTCACCATTCTTGATTGGAATTTCCCCGCTGAGAGTCCAACCAAAAACCGATTCGACCGCAATCAGCCCATTGTCCAATTTATACATATTTCCAGTCATGAGACGAGGCCAAAGGTTACTTCCGATGAGAATCTCAATCTCCGGAGAACAAGAGCCTATGTCGTTTACAAATATCTTCTTTTTACTCAACTCTTGCATCCATGGTCCTCTGGGTACAACAGGGCAATTTCCACAGATGACATCTTCATTTATGAACGAAAATTCTCCTTTGAACTTGTTGTTGCTGCTTTGGAGGTTGACAATGTATTTTCTCTTCGGCTTGAGCACGGTAGTTTGACCTCCAAAGAGCGTTGTTTGCAAGTTGAACTCTTCAATAATTGGACACCTCAAGCGTTCGGCGGTTGCCGTTTTTATATAACTTCGGTTACTGCCCTCATCGAAAAGTAACCTGACACGGTGTCTTCGTCCAGTTGAGTCCACGACGTCAACTTGCACAGTTTTCATTAGGACCATTCCGTCCTTGTTTGAATGAGAAGCACTTGAGTTTGCTACTGAAGGGTTATTTGAATTTACCTTGGTCCCTCCAGCTTCTTCTTGGGGCGTCTTCTCAGCTGACTTTGGCTCTTTGTCGCGACAGACGATTGCGTAATGCCGGCGACCACATGATGAACATTTGACTGACGATTTGCAGTCCTTGGACATGTGTCCTCGTTTGAAACATGTAAAGCAGCCATGACTTTCTTTAACCTTCTGATTTCTTTGTTCCAGTGTCATGTTGGCAGCTTTCAGGCAATCTTGACTCATGTGGTTCGTCTTTGCACAAAACACACATGACTTTGCTGATCCAGAGAAGAGACTTTGAGCTGTTGGGACGTCAGTGTCCTTCTTGACCTTTGGTGCTCCAATTACCTTTTCTTCTTTGGTACTTCCATGAATCATCTTGATTCTCTCTTCTCCTTTTACTTCTCGTTTCATGAACCTCAACAGAGAATTCAATCTTTCCACTGTACTTTTCTTTTCGTCTTCAAGGTATCCCGCTTCCGGACTACGTTGCCATACTTTTAGTAGGTCGATAGGCAGGCAGGATTCAATCAGTGGTAGCATGAATGCGCTGTGTTCCAAGACTATATCCAAAGACTCCAAACATCTTAGCTGGGTTTCGATTTCATCGTAAACTTTGCACAGATCAAATTTTGACTTTGATTTTTCCAATCCCAATACAATGGACTGAAGCCTTCTTATGTATACTTCTGCAAGCAATGTTTTATCTCCAAATCTGTCTTGCAGTGCTTCTATTACCTTCGGGTAGTTCTCCACTGTTGCTGGATAGCTCTTGATTAATTTGTGAGCTCTAGTACCAGGAACCATTGCTTGTGCAAGGTAATGGAACTTGTCGGCTTCATGTAAAGTCTCGTCTTCGTGGATTTTACAGAATTGGGCCCACCAGCCTAAATATTCTTCATACTCACCGTTGAACTTCTTGAGCTCAATCTTCGGAAGTTTAAAATTCCGTTTCTTACTTTCTTGACCTTGAGCAGTACTGTAACTGCTCTCACTTGCTGCTGGACTGCGAGGACGATGTAGCTTTTCAATACGTTCCTTGACCGGAATACTCATAGTCAGCCATTCTTCGGTGTATTTTTGAACCGATTCCTCTTCAATGTCAAAGGCTTGTTCCATGGCATCCGCATCAAGCATTGCTTCTTTTATTTGCTCATCCAGCACCTGTAGTTTGTCGAAGATGCCTTCTAACTGTTTGATTTTGACCTTCAAGACTTGGTCATCAGGCTCTACCTGCTCCAGCTCCGCCTTTACTTCATTTGCGACTCTAGTGAATGTCGCCCGGGTCGGAGTCCTGGCCTTTTTCAATCGATCCATTTTTCTAGACCGGAACCAACAGAACTCAACAAAACAAAGTGCCAATTAGTTTTTGAGCCAAGTTGCTTTGATGCCTTTTTCTTTTCCAGTTGTTGGCCCAAGTCCTCTCAGTAAAACAAATTGAAACAATTTCACCTGATCTGACCCCGAATACTCAGGGTTGGGTCCTCAAAGAGGCAAGACAGTAGATCAGGTCCAAGTTGATCCTCCTCAGGTCACAGGTCACTCCTGGCTGGTCGGATCCACGACACGGCTGGCTCTTCAAGTCTCGGCGAGACCTCCAAAAATGTTTGAGACAGCTAAACCCGTCGATTGACAGAGTGCGTTCTCCCGTTAGTCGTTGAAGAGCACCGATGTTTTTCATGAACTGGTGTTGGTCGGCACTTTAATGTTTCTGTCCTATTCTCCCTATTTTTGTCCCGACGTGAAACTGTCGATTTATTCCTGTCGTCTCAAATAAATAATGCCGGAATCCGCAGATTTTTATCCAGTATTTTTCTTATTTATTCTCTTAGACTATATACTTAACAGGAATTTACACAAAATGACTAATTTCTACGTAAATGACAAAAGGCTTTACTTTAATGAGGATTGGGACAATTCTGACTACGAACCTCTCTAGTGCTCGTCTAAAAATGTAGTAGTGAAGAGGACGGACAACGACAGACTACGACGGATTCTAACAAAGAAACAAAAGAACAAGAAACTTTTCCCTCCATTTTATCATTTCAGCGCTAAATTTAAACTCAAGGGAAAACAAATCTATGGCAATAAATGTGAACCTAAATTGCTCACTTTTAACACATGCAGTTAGTTGGCAAACCCCAACCCAGCGAAAGTCCTTCTGGACAGAAAATTGTCCAGAAGGAAATGAAATGAGAATTGTTTCGATTCATTCAGTCCACTGATTATAAAAATCCCCAGGCAGACGAACATGTCCATGTCCACCACGTCATAAAGTCATGACTATGACTATGAGCTGAGTAGGAAAGAGATGACTAGAAATTAGAAATATCAACACCCAGCCAGCCAAGAGACAAAAGGTCGGATTACTTGGTATTTTGGTTTGGCGGTTTGGATTTGGTTTGGTCACCCTCCCCACGGATGACGAAAGACGACAAGACGACGAAGAAGTAAGGAGACGACAACGACGACGGACGAATTTCTTGTAGATTAATTTTGATATTTTCCTCAACCTGTGGTTTTGACCAAAATCATCATCCCATTCCCATAAGCATCCGTCTTGTCCTCTTGTCTTCGTGGTCGTCTTTGGCTCTCCTTCTTCACTTCAAGTCTTTGAATTTTTCCTACGTAGAAAGACAGACTGGACTTTTCCGTCTTGTTCTTTCCTCCTTCTCAGGGCTAAATTAGATTTTCCTCAGTGCTGACGCTGAGGTCAAATTGGGAAATTTTATCATTAGAGCTTCAGAGCTGGAAAAAAGCTCAAGATTTACAAAACGCAAGATGCTGTGGGGTGGAGTCGTCGTCTGAAATTTCAAATTTCCATGCGGCATGCTTTAATTCTTACATATTTTCTTAGTTTTTAACAAAATAAGTTTTTTAACTCCTTGGAAAAAGTCAAATGTGGAGTTTCAGATGTAAAATCTTTGACATTCCAATCACACCAAACCACACAGAACTAGTTCAGTTTAAAGAAATTTTCCGTTCTTGACCGAAAAAATGTATTTTTATCACACCTTTAAGTCCTTTTAGAATTGTGAAAAGAGAAGAGAATTTTTAAGCATTATTCTATTTCCATTTCCAAGAAGTAGTCGGGAGTTGGGAAGGGGAAAAGATGGGGGGACTTAAGTCGCTAGTCACTTAAGATGCAAATATGATGTGTGAGTGAGCGATGTAAGCAAGCAAAGCAAAGCCAAGCATTTTGAAGCAACAATACACCAAATGCAACAATGTAAATGTAACAACGCAAGAACACAACACTCGGAATAATATTTTAGCCCAAAGCACTTTTTTCCCACTTATTGTTACACAAAGTAGCAGCAGAAGAGTTTAAAAAGTGGACTAAAGTGGACCAAAATCACTAAAATGTTAAAGGGTCTCTCCAAGATGCCCACAAATTGCATTGCTCGGACTCCCCTACTCGGGGAGGAGTTCTTAAGTATTCAGAAAAAATGACTAAAAATAGTCTCAAAAAATGAAGCTGCTAAACCTAAAGCTCAAGACATGCATGACTTTCCATCCCAGTAGTCCCAACTTCTCAACTCAAATCCCTTTTAGTCGAGCACTAAAGATTTTAAGATTTTGAGAAGACCCTTAAATTTTCACCCTTTTGACGTACTCATTTGCATAACAGAGAGAGAGACCTAGACCCAATTTCTTACCTGTGCTTCGAGTTTTGAGAGTTTTACAACGCGTAGTCGTACATTGTCAGGTTTTTTTCAGTTGTTCATCTTTTTCAATTTTTTTCGTCTTGTCTTGTCTTGTCGTCACTTCTCTTCTCTTCTAGTCATGCTTGGTTGAGTGAGCAGTCCTGCCCGGGCATTTAGCTCGAGGAGAGGAGCAAAACTAAAGACAATTTCTATTTTTACCAAAAATGTAAAGCAGTTTTTACTCAAAAACGCATAAATTACTTATTCAATTGTCACTCAAAAAAGATGTGGAGTCGGAGTGTCAGAAAAAAACCAAGAATCCTGACTGATCCTTACGAACGATCCCTTCAAAAATTGTCATCTCCCCTCCTATCTTGCCCTGACAGAATTTTCCACAAGAAAGAAACAAGGCAATGGCAGGCATTCAAATTCTCAGAAAAATCAAGGAAAAGGGTTATTTATTTTGCCTTGCGGCGGGTGTGCGTTGCGTTCCTTTAAGATTTTCTCTCTTCTTAGATGCATTCTTATGTCTCATCGGCCTTTTGTTCAAAAATAGATTTTCCTCATTAAAAAATTCTTAAAATTAGAGTCAAAGTTGCCAAAGGTTCATAACTTGCCGAAAATCTCAGAATTTTCAAGTCATGAAATCAAATGAATTCTCATGCTAAATGCCACAGAGCAAATGGAAAGAAATTAAATTGAACATGTGAACGTGTGAAATTTGATTGAATTACGGAGTAGTCGTCAGAGTATGAGCGAAATTCGTAGTCTTAGTCGTAGACGTGCATAGTAGACATGCAGTCTTGGTGGTGAAATGAAGATATAAATTGTAATTGTAATGGGAACCAAAAGATTTGCAAGAATCCCGACCCGACCGCAAGAGTCAAATCAAGAAGTCTGAAAGTCTGCAATACATAAGACGCGTAGACGACGCCACCACCACGAATTACGAATCGAAAAAAAAACACGTCCAAGTGGTCCAAGTCCAGTTCCAGTTCTAGAGTGCGAGTGACGTGTCGTGGCGATTAATACACACATTACATAACATAATTTCAATTTCAATTCCAATTCTTACCTAATGAAAATGAAAGACGACAGACTGGAGACTGGACTGTTTAAAGAGGATGTGGAATTTAGACGTCGAATTTATTGTCGTCGAGTTCGAGCGATGCGGTTTGGGATTTCTCCAAACCATTTTGCAATTGAACGGACTTTGCACATTTTGCAGTGCAGTATGGAATGGGATCGACAATTTCGAAATTAATCTAGGCTAAAATTCACGCTTTACTGACGAGGGAAGTCTCCTAGGTGCAACACACCGAATCGGTCGGAATAATTTTTTTAATTTAGTAAATATATCAAAATGAAAAAGTGAAACTGGATTTTTTCCGACGGGCATCTAAATTCGCCCGGTAAATTTTTGGATGGGATAACCCCATATGACCCAATGCATTAGGAATGAACCGAAGGTGTCTCAGCGCCGCCACTAATGCATTTGGTCTTAAGGGGTCATCCTATTCAAAAATTTGCCGGGTGACTTTGGATGCCCGTCGGAAAAAATCCAGTTTCACTTTTTCATTCTGATGTATTTACTTGAAGAAAAAAAAATTTCAGACAAATCGGTGTGTTACACCTAGGAGACTTCCCTCGTGAGTGAAACGAAACTTGTTTTGCAAAGTACAGTAACACTTCAAGAGTTTAAAAAAACTATGACTTTTTAATCAAATAAAATGAATAAATTTTTGAAAAATCGAAATGTCTAATTTTTGAGTCATTTTTCAGTTTCTTGAAGATTTAGATTTTAGAAGATGACATAAAATTGCAAAATTAATTAATCCTCCCATAGTCACTCTTAGTTTCATTATGAAAAACTTCTTGCAAAGTTTGCCTACATTCAAACTTGAAGGATTTCTAAAAACTATGACTTTTTTAAATCAATTAAAACCAATTTTTACCAATCAAGATCTCAAATAATTTTTGATCATATTTCAGATTCTTGAAGATTTTAATTTTAGAAGACTACATAAAATTTCAAAATAAATTACACGTATTCTCTCTCATCGTGGAAATCTTGTCGTCGTTGTCTTTTCCCTGCATGCATTGCCACATTACCAGCACAACGAACGACGAAATTCTCTCGTCAGATTTTATTTTATCTCTTCTCTTCTCTGTTCTCTTCGGCTTTATTTTTGTACATAAAATTACAATATTTTTATCTCAAAATCCCTCTTTCAAAAGGGAGGAAGATTTCTGTGTGAAGGATGAGGTCAAACCCATGCATGTAGAAATGCATGAAGACAGGAACTGCTCAGCTCGCTGAGAATTGGGGATGTGAACTTCTCAACTTCTTATCAATTATTTCCATTGTTGAGCTGCTTTCTTGCTTTACTGCAACGCAACCGCTTTGTATATTTTTCTATGTTTTCCATTTATAGAAATCTCTTCAGTACATGCCATTGATGCCATGCATAGGTTTAGTAAATGATTCATAATTATTATTCTTGGAAACTCAACTGACCGACCGTCGACCGACCGAACGACAAGATACTGCATGATACTAACTGCTGGGCGCATACTCGAATGATGAGAAATACAATTGAGAAGGAGATGCGATTACAAAATCTCCAGACGAGTCAAGATTCAAGAATCGAGTCAAGTCAAGTCAATGTCCCATAGTCCTCTGCTCATCATAATTTTCATCATCACTATCACAAATTCACAAATCACAAGACTCACTCTGCATCAGCTCAGAGCTCAGGTTCACAAGGAAAGCATTTTTGCTGCCATGCCGCTGCTGTGCTCAAAATTTTATCGCCAAATAGATCATAAAAATCATCTAACTATCTGCATCTGCAGTTTCTGCAGCATAGTTGCATCTGACTTGCGCGCGCAACGAAACCGAAACGACCTTGCCCGACCCAGACAGACCAATATTAAGACAAAAAGTAGTTCAATTTTGAATATTTGATACTCGACTGACGTGATTTTTGAACAGAAATATTTCCCTTATCAGTCGTGTCGGGTTTCAGGTTTGCTATTTGGCATTTTGGCTTCTGCATCTGCATGATCTGCATGCACTCAATGAATGAGTCGAGGAAGCCAAAATTCCTCCGAGATGTAAACAATTATTCATCTTTGAAAATCTTATAGTGCAAGTTCTCTGCTCACTCGGCCCATCCTCTACTTGCATTATAATCGACCTTTATATCAAAATCTTAAGGAGCTCAGCACTCGTCACTGCGCTCGGTCCGTCCGATTTGGCTGAGCATCGCAGAATTGCAGATTCCAAATCAATGATGCTCGATGATCAGTTTTCTGCGTCCCTCCACTTCACCTCTGTTCTGTTTTGCTTTGCTTTGCAAAGTGGAAATTTTTCATCTCTCTCCCAAGAATTTGGACTCACGCGAAGACTCTCATCTCGGCTTTGCTTCCTGTGCTCTATGCTCCACAGTCCACAATGGAATGTCAAATGTTCTCAAAAATCTGTCCAAAAATTCTTTCATCTCAATTTCCATCTCTCTCTCTCTCCCTCCTTCTCAATCAAATTCAAATTAATCATAAATTTGCAATTTATCCAAAATTGATCCAGAACTCGATTCTTCGGCATTTTGTTGCGGTCAAGTTGAACAGTAGTGCAGTGTTTTGGCTCTCTGTGTTGGACCCCTACCCTGGCATTGCTGAGTGATGATAAAAAATGAGTCCGAAAATCTTGCTCTCTCCGTGCCCGTGCGTTCCGTTTCCCTCGCTCGCATGGCTTGGCTGGGCTTCCCAGCCCGCCCAGCCCTCCATGCACTGCAGGCAAGGCAGGGCAGGGATGTGGATTTTGGATCTTCTCCTATCCTCACTTCACTTGACTTGAAGAAATTTTGTGTGCTGTGCTGTTGTGCTGTGCTGTGGAGTCAGTGCAGTCCTGGATTTCCTCCTAGCAGGACTTGACCAAAATATTTTCCTCCAACTAACTCATCGTCACACACTGTTTTTTTTATCCCCATTGTTTTTTGCAATAATTTTAATTGCTGTCGAGCAGAAGCCAAGCAAGCAGAATGAATAATCTTTGACGAAGTGCAAATTTTCAAAAATTGCACAGAGAGAGAGCGAGAGATCCCTTCGTTGCCTTGAAGGACGAAACGAGACTTTCACCGTGCGCGTGCATGCAGAGCAGAGGAAAAGTGTCCGAAAGTGCCTATTTGGTGAAAAATTGAAGTTGTGCTAATTTGTCACATACACAAAACTAGAAAAAGTCAAGTCTGCTGCAGTCAGCAGTTTGAAGATTTTTCGGCTGCTCCTGCCTGCTGCAAAAGTTTGGTGCGAAATTCTGTTGTCTTTGAGAAGGAAGAAGAAGGCTGGCTGTGCTGCAACAACCTGCTAAAAAGGTAAGAATTTGGAATTTTTTTCATTTTTCATTTTTCATTGTTGGCTTGAATTTTTGCATTCAATTTTTGCATCCAATCCTGGGCAGGCAGGAGGGATCCAGGTGTTCTGATTTGCAGTCAGGTCACAGGTTACGTAATGCAAATGATTTCAGCATCTTGACTTGAATCATATTCGATTTCGACTAGAGAAGACCTATTTAGCAAATTTTTTTTAGCTTCCACTTGGCAATTTTTGGAAATATTCGTCAAATCATTGCATGTAAATTAGAACCTAGAACAAATTTTGAAAATTCTACAATAAGGCATGCTGCAGGTGAGAAAATGTGACCAGGTAGGCAGGTCACAATAGGTCAGCCTTTGCTTGGAAAAGTACAAATCTAGGGGAGTTTCATTATTCATTGTTTACAATAATAAGTCAGAACTTCAGAACAAAACGTTAGAGTTGTGATTTCTATTTTTGAGATTGCAAATGTGAGTGAATTCTGCATGTGGAAATGTGGAATTCTTAAAAAAAATTCCAAAAAGGGTTAATTTTGACTTTTGTTTTACCATGCTTGGTCTGGTCGGTCATCCAAGGCTTTGATTCTTTGAGTACATTACACACGTTGGGTCTCAGGGACTTGAAGGATTAAATTTTAATTTGCCTTTGCCTTCGCCACGCCTTGAACTTTTTATGTCGTCAAAAGTCCTTCCAACTGATCTTAGAATAGTTTGCATTTTTCTGCCCCCCCTCCTCCTGGCCCTCTTCAGGCTTTACCATGCCTAGCCTTCCTTTCTCTTCTAAATTAGAATTTTTGTTGCTTCCGAGTCAAAAGGATTGAAAAGTCTAGAGGAGATTCCGGAGCTAAAAAGCAGGTAGGTAATGCAGTTGTAAAACCCGGTCATTACTAGTCCCGAATTTTTCCCAAAAAACTAAAAATTCAGCGTGTCCAACTTTTTTCCTTCACAAATTAGTTAATTAGTCCGAAACGCGTTTGAGTTTAGTTTGGGCCGAGCCGATGATTGACGATTGTGCAACGCTGCAATGCAATTCGAATCCACAGGCTGCTCGGCAGTGTCGTTACAAAATATTTTTTTTGAAGGTTGGCCATGCAATGATGCAATGCAGAAGTGTCATTTTGATTCTAGGAGAATTGAATTCGGTCGGATTGATTTGATAGTCATTTAGCCATTTAGCATATGAAAAAAAGCGATACAGATTTTTCTTCCACAACTTGAGTTTTTGTATCTGTGGCTGCTGTCCTATCCGTAATCTACAAACACATTTTCCTCTTGCAATGCAATGCCAAAGAGGCAAGGCAGAGGCAGAGAGATACGAGGAATGTTCACTTTTGTAATCAATAAACTGATGTACAGTACAATAATTTAATGTCAAATGAATTAATTCTGTGAACAATGCAAGGGATGACTTAATGATCGTTCATCGCATCGCACCGCACCGTAGGTCACACTCGCACGGGAAATAGTTGTTATGTGATTGCGAATGCGATTGATTTTGATTTTATCAGCCAAAAACCAGAGCAGAGCTTCAAAAAATGAAAAAAATCAATTGCTTCATCATCACATTCACATCACTTGATCGACTTCATCCTTTATCTCTGACAGATTTCCCAAAAGAGTTGTTCTCTTCTCCTCTAGCTCCCATTCAAATTCATAATCAAAAATCCACACACCCAACTGACTGACTGACAAGTGGGAACACAAATTCGATTTTTTTCCTTTATCAAAAATGCTAAATTGCTAATTCTGGCCATCCATTCCATATCAAGGTGCACAAAAATGTTGAGCTGCTGCATGCTGCTGCTGCAAAAGCCGAAAAGCGCGTGGATCTGCCTGCCTACTTTTAGTTTTTCAATTTGGCCATGAAATATTCAATCCAATCTCAGGTCAGGTTGTTACAACAAAGGTGTACACACACGGATGAGTTGTGAGTTTACAATGCGTTGCATTGCATTGCATCACCAAATTGACACAAAATAAAATTGTGCACTACGAAACTCGAGTACTTGTGGGTAAAGAGAGCAGAGATTACATTGCGTACATTTTGGTTATTAGCTTTTCGACTCGATTCGATTCATGGGATGTCGGATGTGATAGAGGGACGAGGAGCTAAATAAAAATATTGATGCGATGATGAGGATGACTTGACTGAGGACTGATGAGGTCAGTCCGTCAGTTTCTAATAAAAATTTAAATTTTACGATGCATTCAGTGAGTAGTCTCTCTCTCGTATCCCGTATCGATATATCGAATTACTTGGCTAATCATTTATTTGCCGGACGACTAGGACGAGGGATCAGGGAAGGGACTACTCATTTCCTGTCCTTGTCACAGAGTCAGAAGTCAGAGTCAGATTTTAAGATTTGATTTTAAACTCGAGTCATTTGTCATGTCGTCGAAAATCTACGAGTCGAGTGTCGAGTTGGAGTCTGGAGTTGAGAATCCAAGAACTTTGATCATTGTTTTGTTTAATTTTTACAAGTAGTGATGTTATGATGTTGATATTTTGTGCTTTGCATTTGCTTCGGAGAAAATTCCGCAGTCGAGTCGAGAGCCGATTCGTTTCGTTTCCTTCCTGCGTCTCGTCTTGAAGTTTTAGGATCATAAAATAATTTCAAATGCAATGCATGCAAGTGCATAAGAAAGATTCTTTTCGCTAGCAAAGATCCGTCCGTCCGCTCCGTGACTTCCACTCACTCATTTCAATTTTTCCATTCAATGCAAAATTTTGAACTCAATCTGTTCTGTTCTGTTCTGCTCTAGAACATAGAACTTTGCTTTTTCTGTTCTGACACAATTGAAATTCTGATCCATCAAACAATACAAATTGTTGATTCCAGAATTTCAAGTCATGCGGCAGGCAGAGATGTAGTGTAGATGGTAAGACATCTGCCATGCCAAAAAATTCTGCTATTGGAGTCGATACAAGGGAATGGATTTGCGTCTTTGTTACATGGCACAATGCACAGTTTAATTTTTTTTTAAAGAGTGAAGATTTGACTAACTTCGCTGGCTCGGGATTCAGGATCTCATTTTGTTTTTTATTATGAAGATTCATGATCATGATTCATTCGTCTTCGTCTTACGTCGCGTAAAAAAAGTCAGCATTGCATATTTTGTCTCCAACTTTCGTACATAAAGTTGGCAAACAATAGAGGTACTAATTTTCACTCCAATACAAAAATTCATCGCTTCATTTCAGTGAGCCTGAGCCTGAGCCGATTTCTATTCTTCTAATTCTCGTCTCTGTATTTGCGTCTTTCACATTCACACTTTGAGAATAAGAAACAAAAGCATTCAAAAAATTTGAAATCAATTCAATTCCCTACCAAGCTAGCTCAGTTTGATTTCAATTCTTTCTGTTTTTTTATTGCTCGCTCTTATTCAACAAAGATATCAGAACCAGCGCGGGAATCAAACCAAGCGAAGGCAATTTCCATTGTCCTCAGAATTTTATTGCGATTGCAAGTTGGAAAACATCATCAATAAAAATCTTCTACTGTGGGCAGTCCTTAGCCCCAAGCTCTAGCTCCTAGACTGCATTGCGCGATTGCGCCTGGCAAATGTTCAGATGTAAGGATGCTGCGCTGTTTAGAAAAATTAGACCTCTTCTCTATTGACTTGAGCTTCAGTTCAGTTTTCTCTCAAGTCCCAAGATTCAGACCGACAGCCAAACACATTTATTTTATTAGCTCGATTGAATTCTTCAAGAACTAATAAAATGAAAAATCACAATGCTAAAAAGTCAGTTAATAGTTGTTATCCGAAAGTGGGTCTAAAGTCTGGTCTGCTCTGCTTTTTGATTGACTTCTGCACTAGAGTCGTTTTTCTGCCAGAGCCTAATAAAATTTTGCAGTCACTCTTAAAATATTTAGACGTGAAATCATATGCTACAGTTTCTAGCAAAAATGACATTGCAGTGATTGAAGCCGATTGGTTTCAAAAGCATATTTTAACTTTAAAATTATTGGCCAATTTTTTTTTTAATATTGAGGACAAATTTTGGCTTACTATAACCAATTCCATCCTCAGACGTTGATTCTACGGATAGCCGGATAGGATAGATGTTATTGCATTACTTGATTTAAAATCATCGACGACATGTTCGAAAAAAACTTAATTACAATTTACTAACTAGTCTTGTGGTCTGTGGTATTCTTATTTTGAAAACAAGATGCCCTCGTCGTCGTCCTCGTTAAAAAATAGTCCAGTTCATAAACTCAATCTCTTGTTTGTGATTCGAGTACGTCTGCTCTGCTGCTCCTGTGGTCGTGGTCGTCTTTATTCTTTGAAAATATTTGTCATCATTTCTATTCCGGGTTGTCTGAACGAATGGACGGATGACCTCTTTTCGGGTCAAGTCTGACTCTGATCGCTGTCAAATTGCGAGTTCAATGTTAAATCATGCGACTACAACGTATTGCATTCTTAGATCATCTTTCGAAGAAATTGATTTTTGAGATTGAGTTGAAACGGTAACTTTTCGAACACTTTGTAGAATAGATTTAGGAATAAGGCCATGGCAGGTGCAGAACAGGGCACTGCAGTGCCTCGTGTTCGTGACCATTTCCCTCTGAGTCATTCTCAGCAGCAGCAAGATTTCCTTTTGCTTTCTCTTCGAGCAGAAGAAAGTTCTCAAAGGCACCTTACTTACTTAGAAAGCTACCCGGGTCGGGCATTGTAATGCCCGGAGAAAGCCGTGCAGTGCAATTCCAACTCCATGTTCCATTCCACGTCAACATTTTAGACATTTTGGCTTCTCTCTCTGGCGTCTCTCTTTCCTTCTCTCTCTCTTTCATTCCTCGTCTCCGACTCGACTCCGTCTCTGAATCTTTTATCGATTCTTTCACTCTTGTCAGACTCACTCGAGACTCGAGACGAGGAGAAAAAAGAGTCGAAGTCGACGTCTTTCATTTCATGATGGAGACGACGGGTTGGTCGGTCCGTCTCACGAAGAAAAGAGATGTGAAGTGAAGTGAAGAGAAAAGAGTCGAAAGTCTAGCAGGCAGAAAATAGACTTTCTTAGCCCTGGCTATAAAATCGACTTTTTTTCTCTTCCTTCCAACTTCAGCTTCAGCTTTGGCTTTTAGCCCTTTCAAGACTCGACTTGAGAGTTGAGAGACGACGAATAAGAAGCAGAAGTAGCACAGCAGCACACAAAAAAATTTACGAGCTTCCCAGCAATGGGAAGAAGGAAGTCTCAGGCAGGCAAGACTGCTTCATTTTTTTGGGTCTTTTTTTCCATCCCGCCCGCCCTTATGGGAAATGCCAATCTCTCATTCTTCCGACTTGACTTGACTCATCTGACGACGACGACGAACCATGCAGGACTTGCAGAAGTATGATGAGAACAAAATTGACTTTTTTCTGAGCTGAGTTTTGGCTTGACTTTCTCTGAAAAAATCTGCTACAACAGTGGAGTGAACAGTCTGGCTGACATTTCACCTGACCCGATCCGGCTATTTTCCTACTACCCGGGTTCGCTCCTTCCCCCTTTCCCTAGCTCTTCGATTGGATTTTTTTAGATACATAGATAGATAGATCTAAACATCTGTTAGGACCTGTTCTGTTTTCCATTGTGTTTTGTATTGTATCTCACCTGCTTGCTCTGCCTGCTCCATTGTACTACCCGTGTTTCTGCTCTCTGTCTCTCTGCCTTGGCTGCCCTTCCTTCCTTCCATCCTAAATTATTATTATTGATCTTCTGAGTAGAAAGTAAAATAAAACTCACAGTTTCATTTCCAAAGAGAGAGACAGGCAGAGATCCACGGCATGATGCATCAAACGCAACACGGGATTAATTTTTTAGCCCTGTCTGTGTCTGTCCTTCCGCCTACTACCCGTTTGTTGAATCGGAGTGTGTGGATCTTCTCTACTCGATTTCTACATCAGCACAGCTAACATACGCGCTGCGATCTCGCAATGTGAAAATGTGATGTTGTAATGTAATTGTGTGTACTGACTGTGTGCTCTCTTTATCGAATTCGAAGCTTGGCTTGATTGCTCAGTTCCTAGTCCCTGGCACGAAGCAAGCACCAAAAACTTTGTACAGGATCGACTTAGACATGACACAAAATACGCAGAAGAGAGATCAAACTTTTTTGGTTACCTTTTCGAAATATTACATGGCATAGATAGGGAAGGACGTGGGACGTACGTGGATTCGCATCTCTTGTCGATTCTCACTCTCACCCATCCATCCGTCTAACTCCCCTGCCTGCCCTACCTGCCCTACCTGCCAAAAAAAAACTCTGATTGTCTGATTCATCATCATCATCCAAATCACACTCACAACACACAACAGCAAACACACACACATTAGACACATGAATGATTTTTTGAGACGCGTTGGTGGTTTGGTTTAAAACACAACAAATGGATTGCGTTGAGTTGAAGGGCGGTGCTCCAGGTAGTACCAGGTTCAGGCAGATCTGAAATTTCGGGGGAAATGAGGTCTATGAGGTGTGAAGGATAGTTTTGTCTTTTCTCTTTTGTGAACCACCCTCCCTTGTGAGACAGATCCCAGGTAAAAACGTTAAAGTTAGGGTTAGGGTAGGGTGCAAAATACACATCATCATCATCTCATCTCGTGTGGAATAAATCGAATCGAATCTCGGGCGTTTGTTTTGCTCGTGGAGAGAGAGGGGTGAAAGCCAGCCGGGCCTTTTGTTCAGATTTGATTGAGTGAAAAATCCTCTCATTCATTTGGAAAATGAATGAGACTGTATCAAAAAGGAATTATCATTTAGTTTAAGCAATTTGCATTTGAGCAGTCGAAAAGTCAATATTTTGTTGTTGTTCATTTTCTGCCAAAAGAAAGAAACAAGTCAAAAAGTCTAAAGAAAAATATGAAAGGACGGGACCAACTTTTTCGGTTTTTTTGTAGTAGTTTTGCTTTGCATGGCACATTAGATTTTATGGACCTCAAAGAACAAGATACGGAAGAACAATTTTGATCAAAATTTCATAAAGTCGGCACAGTCCCGGTCGCGGCACGACCGTGGAATTGTCGTATCTTCTGAGAAGAAGACATTCAAGAAAAAAAAGCAAGCAAGCAAGGAAAGAAAGAAACAGGAAAAAACGATTGAATAGAAAAGTAGGAAGGAGTAGTTCTACGACTAGGAGAGAGAGAGAGCTATTACGCGAAGAGCTCTTTGAATTAATTATGACTTGGTCAAAAAAGAACTTTGTTGCTGAATGCTGAATGAATGCTGATGCTTTTGTTTGGATTGTGGAAAAATTGTTGATCCAATGCTTTGCTGCGTGCAAAGTAGGGCGATTGTGCAATATGAATCCAATCCAAATCCAATCCAATCCAATCCTGCTTGGGCTGGGCGGCGGGGCTGGGCCCTGGATTGGAATGGATTGGATTGGAATTTTTCGATCTGAGCAAAAAAATGTCGTCGTCCGTCGTCAAGTCGTTTAAGATCCTAACTACGAACTACTAGCTGAAACTGAAAGGAATGCCGATTGCTGCCTGCCTCATTTACATAAATTGAGATGATTCGAGGTCGACTTGGAGTTCGAGTCGGAGCTCCAGCACAGCTCCAGCTCATAAGGAAATGCCATTAGTTGAGTTCCAAATTCAGAACGGAATTCCGAAAGAGAAAGCAGAAAGCTACGTGTAAGCTGCGTGGAGTCGGAGTCCGTCCATGTTGCATTTTGAATGAAGTTTTTGATGACCTGACTACACGTTCCACTCAAACTCAAACTCCATCCATCCTCTCTCCCTTGCCATAAATATTTTATATTTATAAAGAAAATATCTCAAGTATAGGGTTGTGCTGTGCAGGTTTTGCAAAAGTGGTTTTTCCTTGCTGGCTTGGAGAAAATTTAGAGTCTTTCTCCCATCTCTAGTCCTAAGTCCTAGTCTCTTGTTCTGTTCAGTTGGATTCGGTTTGTTTGAGTACCCGGGTATAATAGATTCATGTCCATGCAATGCATGCAAAAGCCAAAGCAAAAGCCAACTAAGAGTTGAGTTGAGTTTTTGGTTGAGCTAGCGCACTAGAGACTCGACTCGACTGGTTCTCGAGTTCTAGTTTGGCAGAATAGCTAATGAGATGAAACTAGAGGACACAAGGCAGGTAGGCACAACAGGAGGACTAGCAGTAGTAGAAGGAGAAGGAGAATTATTAGAGATTTATAAAGGGAGAGAAGAGCTAAAACTCCCGGGACTTTACTTTCCTTTCGCAATGCAAACGCAAACTTTGTAAGGAAGGAAGGAAGGAAGGCCGAGGAGGACGACGTTGGACGTTCCTTGTAGATATTTTATTGTGTACCTAACCTAGCTGTAGCTGCCTGGTCATACATACGGCAGCACTACACAGCCATGCAATGTTAGAAGCTAAGCTACCCGGATTCGGGTATTATTCGGACGGACTCAAGAGCTTGGCTGAGCTGAGCTCAGCTCAGCTCTACCTCACCTCCTCGTCTATTATGTATCAATCATTCAGAGAACAACTTTTTTTTAGTTGGTTTAGCATGGGCTGGGCTGGTGCTCTGGTGCTGGAGAAACTCTTTCTCTCTCTCCTGGAGAAAGTCCAAGGGAAAGTTTTGCCGAGTTTTTGCCTTGAGTACTTTTTCTCCTTGTGAACGAACTTCTTAAGTTGATGTTCGCAGTCGCACGCGACGCAAGGCAAGGCAAAGCTAGTCTTCTTCCTCTTCTCTTCTGTTCTATCCTGTCCTGTCCTGTTCTGTCTTGTTGGCTTTTTCTTTTGAAGTGATGTTTTTGTGATGCTCTCTTCGTCGATTATTCACTCTTGTTAGTGTTAGGCGCTTCGGAGCTTTCGTCCCGACTCGATTCCCCCGGAGGTTCCGCTCAGCTCATCCGGTTGTTTGTGTTTGTATTGGTTGGTCGGGTCGGGTCGGTCCTTCGTCGTCCTGTCCTTCGTCTACAAGAGATCTTTTTGTACTTTATCCTCGTCTATTCCTCCATTCTATGCGTCAGCATTTTGTTGTCAGAATCGACGACGACGACGTCAGGATTGGCTGAGAGCGGAGCTGAAGAAGAAGCTAAGCTCTCTTTTGTGCATTCGACTAGACCTATCTTTTTTTGATGATGAATTGAATCCACCTTGCTCTCTTTCTCTCTCATCTCTAGGCAACCCAAACCTCAAAACACTGGCGACTGGCTGGATGGGCTGTCGTGGGATGGGATCGAGATGGTTTTGGCTGGCTTGGCTTGGAAGAGTTCTCCAGTTCTCTCTTTCGATTCTCTGCACTGCATACTCTTCTCCCAAATTATTCATGATGCCCAGGCAGGCAGGCAGTTCAGTAGTGGCAGTTTCGCTCGACTGCTTCTCCTACTTTCCTTTCTGAGAGAGAAAATTCTAGGGTTGCGGCAGGCAATCGTCGTCGTCGACGTGGGTAGCGAGAGCTTGGCAAAAGGTAGCTTTTATGGAACGTCTCCTCCTCCTTTTTCCTCATAGGCTTTTCTCCTGCTCTTCCCGTCTTTGAGCTTCGTCGCTCTTCAGAGGAGACGAGACGAGGAAAGGAAGGAAAGCAAAGGAAGGAAACTACCCGGGTAATATTTTCTGGGACAAGGAGAGTAGCAGAGCTTCAGCAGCAGAAGCGTTTGTCGTTCCCATGGCAACCTAGGAGGACAACATGAGACTATGGATTTGATCCAGGCTGGCTTTTTTAGATGAGACTTTTTTTTTTGCTCGTGGACGACTAGGAGTAGGACGACTGGATGGGAATTTTCTTTATCTGCGGCTCGCTACGTCTGCTTGCTGCTGCTCTTTGGGGTCGTGTGATGACTAGGCTAGGCCAGGCTGGCTAGGCTCCGCTCCTTAGTTACTAGGGAACAAAATTGGATCCACCTTTTCCAACTCATGCCATGAATTTTAGATCAAGAGGATCGTAATCATTCATGTCTTTCATGTACTAGACTAGAATGGAGGAATCGAAAGGAACGAGTGCGTCAATTTCGCTTCCCTTCCCTTGCTTAGAATTGGAGGAAAGTTTTGCTTGAAGTTGAAAGTCGGAGAAAGTGGGAGTCAGAATTTCAGAGAAAGCAAAAAGCTTTCTCCGAAGAATGATGCTTTCCTTTGACAAGCATGCATGCGTCATTTTCTTGAGAACTGAACTAAACTGGAACTCGAGAAAGAGTTAGGATTAAAGCTTAAAGCCTAAAACTTGAGTGAGGAGATGGAATTGAAAACGACCACCATTAATAAATCGGATTTATTAATTACAATTAATTTTTTAACATTTAATTGGCCGCATCTGAATTTTGCACGCAATCTAGTCGAAAGTCGAGTTCTCGAGTCGCACACTCTTACTGAATTGATGATGAACAAAGAATTGTTCATTGCTCTGCTCTAGTTCTAGTTTTCACTCTTTCTCCATTCCATTAGCTAGTCAGGTGAGACTCCAACTCAAGGACATCCCAGAATTTTAGCAAGTAGCCGACGCGGCAGACAGACTGGCGACTTTCATGCATTTTTCTAAGCGTTTTTTGGTTGATTTGTGTTTTAGAAAACGTTGCAGTGTTTGTGAGTTCTAACCCATTGAATTTGATATTTTTTCCAGGTTTTATCGAGTGCCTTGCAAAATCGCAACCGTAAAATATCGTCCCTGAGAACAGAGTGCCTCTGAAACACACACGCGCCCATAAAGTGCCCATCTTTTTTAGAAAATTTTACTCCAGTCCCCACCCCAAATCGAATAAAAACTCCCCCAAAATTATAAATTAACCTCGTCAATCAAAATTTTGATCCATTGAACTGTAAATATCCATGTACAAGAAGAAATCACGAAGGAGAGGAACAGCAAAATCCCGAAGCAAGGGAAAGAAGAAGCAGCCGCAGAAACAACAACAAGTCGTCGTCGTCGTCTCCGAGGGATTGACCTCACCAGCATCATCCACGACGGCACCCAATTCCAACAACACTACTCCAAACACAAGCAGCAGCACCATGAGTGTCACCGACTCAATCGAAATGGTCCAAGTTGGCTCAGCTCCTAGTCAAGAAAATAATAACAAAGCAGTTGGTGCTAAGAAGCGAAAATCAAAGCCAATTACAAAGGTAAGCCGAGACAGACGAAGACGAGACATCCTCGCATTGTTGCGCTGCGTAATTTTCTTAAGATTTTATTTTCCATTGTTGACTGACTTTGACTTTCTCTCTCCCCAGATTATTGACAAATGCACCAGCCCACCGACCCCACCGCTTACAAACGGGACCGGAAGTAGCGGCAACGAGCAACAAACATCCGAAGATGAAGAGGATGACCACGACCATCTTCACAACAATAACAACAACAATAGTCCGCCCTACAAGCGACAATTTTCAGAGTCCAACAACAACAACAACAAGAATGGAATGATCAAAAATATTCTCACTGAACTCAAGTCTGCCAAAGCAAGTTCATACAAGTTGGTAGATCTCAAAGCCTCACCAGTCAGTTGTGCAAGTAGCGGCAGCGGTGGCAGTGGGCCTAGATTTGCAAACAAAGGAGAGGAAGATGAAGAAGATGACGAAGAAGATGAAGATGAGGAGGAAGGAGATGACGAGGCTGAAGAAGACAACAACGCGAAGAGACGAAGATTCAGAGCGTCGACGGTCGCGACCGGAACCGGAAATGAAATGTCAGCCAAAAGTCAAAGACATCAAATGTCAGACCACAATACAACAAATGCGGTCATGAGCATGAAGAAAAGTCATCAAAAAGCAAATTATCGAAACAGCGGTGAAGTGGCTGTCGCCGTCGCCATGAACGGGTTTCACTACCCTCCGCCCGGATTCCAGATCAAAATCCCGCGTCCAGGACCTGGACTTGGAGATGAATCTTTGGCCATGACCGCCAAGAATTGGAGTCGTCATCACAGTCAGAGTCACACGGAGGAGGACGAGTCTGAAGAAGACGAATTTGACAAGGCAAGGGAAAATTCGAGTGAATTTCCATTTCGTTGTGGGGTATGTGACTATGGGAGTTGTGACAAAAGCACTTTGCTCAGACACATGAGAACCCACAGTGGGGAAAGACCTTTTCAATGCAAACTCTGCTGCTTTGCTTTCACTACAAAGGTGTGACGACGCTTTTTACTCTCTCGTAACTTTAACTTTCTTAATTTCCTCTTCCAATCAAAATTTTTGCAAACAATTTTAATAAATTTTGCTTGTTTTTTGTGTCAAATTTTCAGGCAAATTGCGAGAGACACGTCCGCAACCGCCATGGTCAAATTGACAAAGATCAAGTGAGAAATCTAGTCGTGTGTCTCCCAAGCTCTAGCTCAGAGTCTGAAGAAATGGAGACTGGAGACAACAACAATTGTGGTCCTACGACACCTGGTGCTGGCATCATCAACAATACCGCGATTCCATTTTCACATCCGATTCCTCATCTCAAACACAGCAGCCGAGTCTCTGACGCAATACAAAATAATTACGCAAACGCAACCAATCAGCATCACTCGATTTCGAAGATGATGAAATATGACGCTCCGCCGCTCTACATCGAAGAAGATCACATTGAGGCTGAGGCTGGAATGAATCTTACAAAATCAAATCTCAACCGAAATTCAAATTTCTTGGCAGAAGTGAAGCCGATTGTGATGCCGAGGCCGATGCTCGCAGTAAAATCTGAAGATGACCAGCCTCTCGATTTGAGCATGGATGTTGTGGATTTGTCGACAAAAAAACAAGTTGCGAGACAACACATTCATGCAAGAACGGCTGCAGCTACAGAACAACTGCTCAGACCGCGCTCCGTCTACGGAATTCCAGAAATGACAAGTCCACTCCTCACGAGTCCGTACGTGGCCAAGCGAGAACTAAATTTGCATCCACAATTTACAATGAAGTAAGTTTTAAAGTTTTTTTTTAAGACTTTTCAAAAAATTCAGAATGAAAATTATTTTTAAAAAATGAGCTATTCTAATGTCTGTCTCAAAATGATTTTTTTGCAGCCCATTCGGAGTTGGTCTTCGTCCGTATGATCTCAACAATGGAACTCACGCCTTGCCTCTGTCCATGTCTTTGCCTCAAGCTCAGTTCCCATTATTTCCATTCGGTGGCGGAGCTACCATTTCAAACCCAAGCGTTGAAAAAATTATGGGCTTGAGCATTTCGCCAACTCAGCAACAGAGCAGAGTGCTCAATTCTTCTATACCGACTAGGTAGGCAAAGATTTTCAAAATTTTCGAAAATATTTCTCAAAGTTACTTGTGCGATGTTCTAATTTTCTAATTTTGAAATTTTTGTTGTTCATGTTGTCGAACAGTCCAGCAACAAGTAGCGCTGGAAGCGCCAGGACTTCTACCCCAGTCAAAATGGAACAACAAGATTCTAAGCCAAGTACTTCAAAAGGAAACTCATCCTCTTCAGGGGTAGGGCGCAAAAGGTCATCTGAGTCTAAAAATGGTGCATCAAATAGTAATAATTCTGGAGAGTATCAAAAACCAAAACAAAGACGCTACAGGACCGAGCGTCCATTTGCTTGTCCGCATTGTACAGCCCGCTTCACACTCAGGTATTGCTCTCTGCAACTCTCAAAATAAACTTGAATTCGAATCGAATCTCCAAAAAAGAATTTACATTGATTTCTTTGCAAAAATTCCAGATCGAACATGGAGCGACATGGAAAACACCAACACCCAACCGTTTGGCAACGTAGCCCTTCAAACCGTGTCATCAATCGTCAAAAAAATCAACAACAGAGTCCTCTCATAGGCTCCCCAACTCTCGTCCCCCCGCAGGCAGGAAGTAGCAAATACGTGGCCTCTGCCATCAGCAACGGCATCGATGCTTCAAAAG
Organism: Hymenaphorura dentifera; assembly: GCA_034699705.1. NCBI lineage: Eukaryota > Metazoa > Arthropoda > Collembola > Poduromorpha > Onychiuridae > Hymenaphorura > Hymenaphorura dentifera. The sequence goes on from JAQGCM010000110.1 coordinate 26,431, forward strand.
ATTTCACTTCGGCAGACCGACTTCGTGTTCGAGCAGTCATTGCTCAACAATTGAAAAGAAAAATGTCCAACCCTAACATGGCAGTTGAGCTCCCAACTAGCAGTGCTACGAGCGAAGTGGGTGAAGGCTCACAGCCAGACTTGGCGAGCGTGGGTCAATTGATAGACGGGGTTAACAAGAGTGCTGATTTTGCAAAACTTTTCCACCGTGGGGGGAATAACGATCAGCATCAGGGGGCGGGGGCGGCCGATGACGGGGATGAGGGGGGGTCTGAGGATAGTCAAAATGGAGATGGCGATGAGGGGGAGGGGGATGAAGGGCGCTCAACTGATGACGGTGGGGAGGAGGAAGACTCAGAAGAAGAAGAGGAGGGGGAATCTGCTTCAAACAAACAAGACTCGTCTGTAGGTAGTGAGAAAAAGAAGAGTGCTTACTCGTCAGCCCCGCACAAGGTGAGTAGTCGTAGTAGTCATGATTACATGAATGATTATCCTAATCGTCACCTTCACTAATCGTCGGGTTAACGATTAACGAAATCGACCCACGAAAAAAAAAGTCACCGACAAAGTGTTCAGTCAATCCTCAATCGTTCGTTCGAACAATCAATCGAAAAAAGTTTGCCAGTCTTTTTTCCATTTTTTAATTTATAAATAATAAGTTTCAAATACGGGTCAATCACAACAATCAATCACAGTCCGTCCTAGCCACAAATTTCGATTAAAGTCCCCCCCCCCCCCCCCCCCGAATAAATCCCTGTAGGGCTGGCTGGCTGGCTGAAAATCAAAATCGTGAAGCTGCTGATAATTCAGTAGTAATTATTTTTGTGTGCTTAGTATTTTTGTGATTGAATTTTTTTTGGTTTGACTCCAAAAACTAAACACCTACGTAAATAATAGTTAAAAATTAGAAAAAATTTATATATGATTTACATCTATTTAGTTTTTTTTTCTGTACTGTTGTCGTTCTGTCGCATCATCTTTAAGCTTGTAATCGTAAATTGCACTCACTTACTTTACTTGTAGATAAACACAAATGATTCACTTACGTTTACGTAATATACATATTTATTCGCACATTTATCATTCATTATTTTGTTGTTTTTTTTTGCTGTCCATACCTGCTAATATCGTTTGAAAATAAAAACTAAATCTTTTCAATTAATTTTTTTTTGTTCTTTTAATTTTCTTTTTGCATAATTCTGTTTCTTAAAAACTTGCTCAACTTGCACACTCCGCTCTCACGAATATCGTTCAATGCATGCATGCTCATCAAATTATGTAATAAAAATCACAAGAAGGAAAAATTGCCCAAAATCACCGAAATCCAGAGTCATTTGTGTGCGTGCACCAAAAAAATCTTGCTCTCCGCATCCCGCACTTTTGCATGTCGCCACGTTTTTTGCATGTCATTTTCAGTAGAATTTTTTTTTAGAATTCTGAATTGTTTTTGCATGTTTTGCTTATGATTCGACTTTGACTAAAATATTTATCAGCCACTCTCCAGTTGGAGGACCCATCTTATCCAGCAAATAGAATTTTGACCTCTGACCTTTTATGAACCACAAATGTGCCATGTGACCCCTTGTAAATAAATTGCCGAATTTTGAACAGATCTCATGTCCTCACTGCACACGTCGATTCCCTTGGACTTCATCCCTCCGCCGCCATTTACTAACTCACACTGGACAAAAACCATTCCAGTGTTCAAAATGTCCGCTGCTCTTTACAACAAAGTCAAATTGCGATCGTCATTTGGCTAGAAAACATAATGGGAGAAACACGAGCAATTCTCCAGAAAATTCTGAAGAGGATGAAGATGAGCAGGAGGAGCAGCAAGAGCAAGAAGAGGATGCAGAAGATTTGCCCGAAGATCAAGCCGCTGACGAAGGAGAAGAACAAGAAGACGAAGATTTACAAGCCGAAGTTGAGTCATCGCCTCCGACGAAGGACAAAGATAACGCTTCAGCGACGACGACACCAACTGCCAAGAATTCTAAATTGACGACACCAACTTCAGACGCCAGCGGCAGTAGTCCTGGAGAAGATGTTTCGTTTCGGTAAGTCGTCATTTTTTGCAAGAATGTGCTAATTTTGGCAAACTTTTGGACAATTTTTGGACCTCAACATAATTTCGAAACTGTATGTTTTTGCTCAGGTGTCATCTCTGCGAGTCAGCATCCAACGAAAGACAAGTACTTCTGACCCACATGGAAACAGAGCACAAGGATACCTTCGCCATTCTGGTGTCGAAAGGAGCCCTCGCAAATTCTCCAGGTCAAATTACTAGCGAAAACAGTGAGAACGAATTCAATTCCAGCAACCTGGACATCACACATCGAAAGGTATTTAGAAGTTTCAGTTTAGAGTTAAGAGTTTATGTTTCCGGCTTCCGGTTTCCGGTCGCTGTTCCAGGAAGTCAATCACAGCAAATTTCTTATTCGAATATTTGTCTTCATAATTGCAGGTCATCTGCGTCTTTTGTCTTCGCCGATTTTGGTCAGTTGAAGACCTACGTCGCCATATTCGGAGCCATAGCGGAGAACGTCCGTTCACTTGCCTCTACTGTTCAAGACGTTTTACACTCAAACATTCGATGCTCCGACATCTCAAAAAACATTCAGAAACTCAATCGTCAGCAACCACTGCTGCTGAAAAAAACAACGACTCATCGTCAACTCCGACGTCGACGTCAGTCTCGTCGTCGTCGTCAGCCTTAGACAAAAATACCAAAGAAAAAAAAGTTTATGGCACAGATTTGATTGGGCGTCTTTTGGGAATCAAAGACGTGCATTTAGTTGAAGAGCTATTAAATAAACCAGATCCAAAAGTGGCTGGCAAATTATTAGGGTTGCGTCGTGGATCAATTAAAATTTGAGAAGGACGAGGCTCGCTAGAAATCTAATGTTCAGATTATGCATGCATGCATAGGAATGGCCGAAAGACGTTCGTTCGCATTTTCGTTAAGACAGTTTTATTTCGGTGGATCTCAACAAGTTATACTAAAATACTAATTAGCATTACTAATTAACAGGTTTTAAGTTGTCACTAATTTTGAGCTGGCCAAGAACTGTTCAACAAATTTTACTGAGGGAAATCTCGAGTCGAGTCCATCAATGTTTGCTTGCCATTGTTGCCACTATTGTTGTACTTGTATCAATGTCATCTCTAGTCTCTGAAGCTCATAAAAACAAATTTTGATGTCGTCTTTTGAGATGAGAAGAAAATTGTAGAAGGAATTTGGCTTTAAGTCACTTAATTAACACTTCAGCTGTGAAATATCAAATATGCAGACCCGACGATGCCTTAGAATTTCAAAATTAGCCTTACAACTGCTTAATTAGTGCTTAATTAGTTTGCCTTACATAATTTAGTAGTTAATCAGTCAGTTAAAATTCTAGAGCACTTAAGTGCACTTAAATGTTTGCAAAACTTGTGTCGTCCTTGTCAAATTTCAAAATCGTACTGTACTGCACTGCGGTGTTGCACAAGTCACTTTAATTTCTGCAGTGTACGTAGTTTGTGCAGTTTATGTAATTAAAATTAATTAAGTAAATGTACATGTAATTAAGCGACAAACCAAAAAATTCACCGTAATTGCCTCAAAGAAAAAGAAACTTGTAATCGTAATTTGTTGTATTGAAACTTTTCCAAAGATTGAAAGGTGGAAGGTCAAGGTCAGGTCAAGTGCGATTCACAATTGAATTGAATTTGTGCCTGTCCATTCCACGGCCCGATCCACGTCACGTAATTAATTAGTCCACTTTTAGCCTTAAATTGACAAAACAATTATGTAATGAATGCCTTAGCTTTTAGCCTAAAGATCGATCTCCTGATCTCCAAAAATGCAAGCTTTTATCACAAAGTATTATTTTACGAAACCAACTTTTAATTTATTTAATTAGTCTTCTTCAATTTATTGCTTTAGCATTTTTATTTTAAATTCACGAAAAATGTTACGTTTTTTACCCCATCCCCTCGTGGGGGAAGAGCAAAACTTCTTAACTTGACTTTTAAGCATATTCTAGCAAATAGGTTCGACAACTGACTAAAAATTTAAAAATTTGACTAATTGTTTAATTGTTGTAGTTAGTGCAAGTTTAATTGTTGTAGAATTTAGCCTCCTGCAATTAAAGTGTATGTAGCCTAGCGGTAGTAAGTGTAACAAAGTTTCAAAGAGTCGACAGTCGACAGTCAATCTGTGCGTGCAAAGCATTCCGTCCAATGTGTAAACAATTAATTAATTACAATTAAATGTCTGTGACCTCAAGTAGAGTAATAAATCAACGTTTATGACTCGCTTAAAATCGCGTTCTCGTTTTTGCTCACACCAGTTGAATTTTAATTATTATTTTAATTAATTGAATTTAGACATGACAAGAATTTGGACTAATTTTGGCTAATTAGTTTCATAATAGTAGTCGCCGTCTTCGTCTTCTTCTTCACCCGTACCTTCTGCTTCACCGGAACACTCGGAGGACTCTGCAGTTTCTTCATCTTCGTACAAATAAGACGTCGTGTTGCCTTCATCCTCATCAGTTTCCTCCTCTTCTTCTTCTTCATTGTCTTCACTGGCCGTAGTCGCCGAAGCGGCATCCGTCGTGGGTCCTTCAAAATCGGTTGCCTCTGAATCGGTTACTCCGAAGTCGGTATTATTTCCTTCTCCAGATCCAACGTTGAGGTGGGTCGAGGCGGGTACACGGAGCCCGGTGACGTCTTTTACGTTCAATTCCGCGGCCAACCTGTTCAGTCAAATTTAAATTGAAATCGATCGGATTTTTCGGCCACAATTTCGATATCAAATGAGAAATGACAATTCGAAAATCCGACGCCCTTACATGCGAATAATGTCAAACAAAGCATTTCGATTTGACGTATGGTTTGGACTCGGAGGAACTTTGGATGTGGAGGCCAGCTTGGCGAAAGTATCGAAAACAATACAAATCGACTCCTTGAAAGCGTCCAGTTCTTGAGCGTTCAGAACAAGTCTTCCAATCGGGTCTTTCGACTCAGCAGCAGCAGCAGCGGTGCGTGGAATCTCCATTTCGAAATTCGACAGACTTTGACTTTGGATAAAATTGGAGTTTGCCTTTGACGACTTTTTGGCGAAATGAATTCAATTAATTTAAAGGGGAATTGAAAATAAAATTTGGGAGGACTACGGACTATTTACGAAGATCTCAAATATTTCGATTGTCGATTCAAACTTGTCCACAGTTAGCAGTTGTTTCCAAGACAACAATCCGTTTTTACTTTTTTTTTGTCTGATTTGTATTTATTGCAAATTTGAGCTTTTTTGTATTAAGTTTAGTGTTAAATATAAAGTTAACTAAACTACTGCTATTGCTAAGAAAAAAAATTAAAGCTGCGCAGGCACGCACGCATGCAGAAATATGGCACATCAATGCAATTTCAAATCAATTTTTACATAAGTAGTCGATGGTGTTGGTAAGTAGGTAACATAATTGACCCAGCCTCGCCTCACAATCACAACAATTAATTAACAACAATAATTAGCAATTAGCAATTAACAGGGACAATTATTAGAAGATGCTCCACCCGCCTTATGTTTTCCATTCATCCCCAGCTCCAATTTTTCCGGGTCTCTTGCCATCGGCTCTTGACTCCATCGATCCATTTCTAAAATCTGAAACAAAAAGTTGGGCACCAAATTTTGTAATTAAATTTGCCGAATTTGCTAATGAGATTCAAAATTAATTACAAAATTAACACACACCTTAGACACTAGAAAACTAGCCGACTCATCTATATGAATATTTTCTTTGGCCGAAGTTTCAAACCAAGCTGCAAATCCATGTTGTTTACTAAATTCATTCATTTTCTCACGATTGGCTGCGATCCCTTCCTTGGGTTGATCACTCTAAAATCGCAGCCAAAAAGTCAGCAAATTTTAACAAATTGGCACAATATTTGTACAAAATTAGCACATTTCCATACTTTATTCGCCAGCAAAACGGCCGGAATGGATCTCCCGTCCGGCAAAACCACTTTCGCATCCAAATCTGCCTTCCACTTCGGAACCGCGTCCAGAGTTGCAGATCTCGTCACGTCAAAAACGACAAAAGCCCCAACCGCTTCCTTGTAGTAAACTCGAGTCATTGAGCCAAAACGTTCTTGTCCAGCAATGTCCCAGAGCTGAAGCCTTACGACTGTTTCTGGGTCCCACCTTAGAACTTTTAGAGCAAAATCTACCCCAATGGTGGCCCGATAGTGTTGACTAAAGAATTGATGAACGTAGCGTTTGATGATGGAAGTTTTTCCGGTCCCAAGTTCTCCGACTACCAATACTTTGTAGAGTCGCTCACGTTTTCCCTGTAAAAATTCACACCAAAAAAATGAAATGTTGTTCATTGAATTTTCGACAACGTTTCGGACCCGACCCCCCGAGCCTACCCGACCCATGCATGTATTCTAAATATTCCACCAGCCAATTGTCATGCAGTTGAAATTGTTTGTCCACCAAAGGCCGCTGCCGGCCGGAAAAATACTCAAGCAAAAAAAAATTGATTTCCAGCTGTTACTAATTAGCATATTTGTCTCGGCCAAGGTGATTCATGCCTCAATAATTGTTTTAATAAGCCTTTGGTCATGCAAAGCAGCTGAATAAATGCATGCGAATGAATGACGGACGGCCGACGCCGCCGCAGCCGAAATCCCATTCTCATTCTCATTCCTTTAAATTTTGATTGATTGAAATTTAATTGAACCTCATGAATTGCACCAAGATTAAAGTTGAAGGGTTGCAAATGTTTGAAACTCTCTGTGAATGACTCTGAAGATTGTCTTCGTCTTGCAGCGTCATAATTTTGTGAGATTGTCGCTGCCATGTCAACCTCACTCTCAACACTCTCTGTGCTAATCACCAGCTCAGACTCTTCAACCGTATGCATGGGTGAGAAACTAATTCGTGGGTCCAGAGGTCCACCATTGTCAATCGGTAATAAAAATGGCCCAGGTTTTTTCTTCCCACCACCAATACCAGTGCCACCACCGGCAACACTATTGCTAACCATACCGTTACCGGTATTGCTGATAACATTGGTATCGGTATACGCATTGGTAGTGGTATTCGCATTGGTATTTGCCAGCGACAACTCTTCGTCAGCACTTACATTTAAAATCGAGCGAGGTTGACGCGGATTGTCTCTCTCCGTCTGCTGCTGGTGAACAGTTTCATTCGTCGTCGTCTTAACGTTTGGATTTAGAACATTGGTATCGGTATACGCATTGGTATTGGCCAGCGACAACGCTTCGTCAGCACTTACATTTAGAATCGAGCGAGGTTGTCGCGGATTGTCTCTCTCCGGCTGCTGCTGCTGCTGGTGACCAATTTCATTCGTCGTCGTCTTAACGTTTGGATTTAGAACAACAATTTTGTCTTTGGGCGGCTGCGTTGTCTCGTCCATAGCTGCTGCGAGTGCTGCGTCGACTTTTGTCAAAAAATTATTGTCATGATTGTTGGAGTGAATGTCAACTTCAACTTCAATTGTTTTCCGGGGTGGTCCCAACCTCGAAGTATTCAGCACCTCTTCCTCGTCCTTGGGTTCCTGATCCTGCTGCTGCTGGGATTCTAACTCCATTTTGAAATGCGGTCTTGAGGTTATCGGATTGCCTGGAATTCGAAAATACAACAATTAATTAGTCCTGATTGCAATTAAGTTACTGCACCGCCTACCGCGTAATTCAGCTGCGAGCTGCTCAATTAAACTTGCAGAGTCAGAGTCGCGTGCTCCACCAACCCTTTCCACACTTCAAGAATGATCGTGCAGTGTGCAAAAAAAAAAGCCGAAAGAATTAACATTCGCCGAGCACGAAATGCACGATTGTCGTCAAAAGTGTCAATTTTGTCACTATAGAATTTTACGCAGAAATCTCAGTCGTCGTCGCAATCGTTGAAGAATGAAAAAAAGACTGGCGACAAGGTAGTTTAGTTTTTCTTGCTAGTTTTATGTGTTTAAGAGATTATAATTGAATTGAATGGTGCTGCACTGCACTACTGCTGCAGCAAAGCAAATCGGAATGCCAAGCCAGCACCGTCAGCACATTTCACATGTGTGAGATTTGATGAAAATTTCGCAATATTTTTGTAGTACATTGTAGCGTATAAGTACGTACGTACCGTACGTACGTTAGTTTTTATTTTTGTAATTTCAAGCAGTGAAGCTTTGTGAGCCTTGGATTGCTTGGCTTGACTGCTATCATCACGAGCAGTGCGTTATCTCATCTCTTGTGTACTTATTGTGTACAGTTTGGAAAAAATATTAGTCATTATCAAAGAACCAAATGTGTCAAAAGTCTGGTTGGCTGATAAGTTGGTGCTAACCCTTTGATAAAAATGAGTCGTCGTCGACGAGGAGACGACGGACGACCAAGGCAAAGGCAAGGCAAGATTTAAAAGTTAGCTAGACAAACAGTTGTGTTTTTCTCATTCCGGTAAACAACCCTTTGAAATATGTATGTAATTCTTTGATTACGATTACGAAAAAGTTGTACTTCAGGGTTCAGGCAAGCAAAAATTTGCTGCTGCCGACTCGAATGACTCATGAGTCATGATTTTAAATTCGGTCAGAGTTGTCACAATTCATTGACGAATTGTTGGTCAAAATTACGTAGGCACAAATTTTAATTTTTAGCTAGCGATCAAGAGATAATCTGATAAGTTTTTTTAAATTGTTTAAGAATTACGAAATTACGATTCATGAGAACTGAAGTTGCAGTTGACCTTTCATTTTTGGATTTTTGTCATCGTCAACCAGACTATTTCCTGGATAAGAAATTCTCTGAGGAGGAGTCCACGCTTTCTTAGACGGGACGGTGGTGGTATCCTGTTCTGGAAATTGTTCTAGCAACACTTGCAATTGTCTTATACTCTCTTGAATGGATTCCTCGGAAGGTTGAATAAGTCTCCAAACATCGGTTATTGGTAATACTGGGAATTTGTCATTTTCAACAACGGCATTATTGTTGCTCAAATCAGTCGAAGTCGACGCCAAAGCGTCTTCAGCGACAGCTACTCGAATTCCTGACTTTGAAACTTTTTCGAATTCGCTTCGGGTCGAGGAGGTAGAGAATTTCTGGACGGATTTTTGTTCAGAGTCAGGCGTCCTTGCAGGAGATTCGGTGTAATATGGAATTTTCAGCTCGTCACTACCACCTGTACAAAACCGAAAAAAAATTATAACCTACAAATCAACCTAATTTTTTTTAATTGGATTTGGATGAATTTTTCATCTCTTTTACCTAATCCAGAATCTCGCTGTGCAATTTCTTGTGATATAATATTTAATAATACTGAACGGTCTTTCGACTCTCGGATCGACACTGGGTCAAATTTGACGTTTTTCTTAGACAATTCTGGTACACTTTTGGTCAGCAGACGACTTGAATTTTGAACTGGAGAAATTCGACCCAAACCAACATCCAAATTTAGCAACGTTTTGCGAATCGGAACTTTTTTCAATTCAGGGGTAGTCGGTGTGGACGATACACTTTTTTTCTCAGGACATGCACTAGATTTAGACGCAGCAAAAACTCGCCTACGAATTTTGCACTCTTGCAAATCTTTGTCGTCTTCTAAATCAGTCCTCATAAAATTCCATCTGGCTGCATAATTAGAGTGCCCGACTCCGACTCCGCTTCCAACTCGGTGACCCATTGACTTTGACCTTGACGCTCGGAGTTTGCTAGTGGTCAAATTCTGAGAACCTTTTTCATTCAGCGATGAGTGAGACAAAAGTTTTGTCCGTGACTCTGGAGATGGAAATACAAAATTTGGAGATGAGGATCTGAGCAAGGTATCCGCGCACGCCGCATCGCTATTCAAATTGATGGCTGGAGATGACGTCGAGTTTCGGATCGAAATAAAATTCGGGGTTTTAGAAATTTTCGCCATACTGCCGCTGTTATCATTTGAGTCATCAAAGTAAGCCCTGTACTTTTCGTGCTTGGAGATGGGCGAAATTGAAACTTTTTCTTCCCTAGAATTTTCAGTGCTAATTTCGGGATGACTTCCTTGAATTTCCAATTTTGCAGAAGTCTTATAAATCATCATTTCAGGAAATAGAATTTTTCGGGCCTTGTAAATTGGCACTTTCCCTGAAGAGAGTACGGGTGCATTATCGCCAAATTTTGTTAGAGGCTTGGGCTTCCCAGAATGTCCATCAAATTTTGACACTCGAAATTGGCTTGCAACTCTTCTTTTGCGATGAACACCATTATTGGCTGGTTTTTTCGCTTCAGTTTCTTTAGTAATCAATACAAGAGCAGGACTAGGAATTGGCGCTTTAGAATTTTTCGGTTCCAAGCTATTTTGGTGAATTTTGATATTTTCGTGTTCGTTCGGGTGGAGGTTGCGAGTTCTTGAACTTGACAGAATTTTAATTTCATGGTCGAATTGAATTAGCCCTGGGATTTGAATTTCTTCTGTAATTTTTGCGCAGAAAACCAAATTATTTAACTGAACATTTCAGGTAATTACTTGGAAATTTTGAAATTGGTTTATTGACTGACCTGCACTACTGCTTCCAAAACTCAAGCTACCAGCACTGCCAGATTTGATCACATTTTTTGACACGCCATTTCTTTGCATCAACCCGTTTCCGCTTCCATTTTGTGAAACTTCCGGTTTGGAAATTACTCTAATTTTTTCACAAGTAGTATCTGGAATTGAGTCGACTGAATTCTCCAGAGAAAATCGACTCCCACTTTTTTTCTTTTTCTTAAATAGTGACACAAATTTTTGGAAAGAGGATCGATTTTGTGATTTGCCATCCAGGTGATCTTTTTTTTTCTCCGCAGCTCCAACAGATTCTGAATTCGTGCTCTTTCCGTTCAAATATTGCTGCAAATCCAAATCCGATTCTTGCGAAAAAGACACACTCCGACTCCCCGAATCCGCAAGATTTTGTGCACTTTTTGCTCTTTTGTTCGAATCCATTGTTGCAGAAAATTAGCAAACCATAATAATTGGCCTAGTAATTGGAAAGGCGCAGACAGTTGAGTTTCACACTAGCCAAACTTTCCACTAATTACCAGACTGTAAAGTTTTGGAAGTTTGATTTGCTAATTTGCAGTACTAGGATGCAAATCGCCAGGTTCACCTTCATTTCCTTACAACTTTTCAGCACAAAAACTTGTTTATTGTTGTGTAATGCTAATGCATGCTGTGCCAAGCATATTACATTTTTTATTCCCAATATTGCATTGCGATTTGCGAATCGCGTGCAAAATGCAAATACTCACATCCTCCACTTCTTCTTTCTTGAGAGTTACGTAAATACCTGCCAATTAGGCAATAAAACTTTTTGGATCAGCCCTTGGCTTTGGCAATTGGCATGGCTCCGACTGGACTGGGCTGGAAAGATTTTCATTGTCATTTTTTTGCTCTTAATTCAATAGTCAAATTTATTCAGTTCATTTGTTGTGCTTATGCTTATGCCCATATCAGGTTAGCTGTGAAATGAAGCTGAATTTTCTTCGCCTTTGTTGTTGCATAATTGCGATAATGAGATCCTCAAAGATGAAGGAAGATGAGAGATTGAGTTTTCTTAAAAATACTGTAGCATTGGGTGTGTGGGTTATGCATATGTACGATGCACGAGATCTATGCAAATAAACAAATCTTGCAAATTCATCAAAGTGCAAAAATAAATTAGCAAAAAATTCAGATTTAGATTTAGATTTAGATTTAGATTCACTTTATTCAACTGTCAACTGATTTCATATTAATTAAAACATGTTCT